>KK503055.1:47866-83826 GCA_000688735.1 Glossina austeni | reverse complement strand
TTTTTTTTTTTTACTTTTGCTTTAAGGCCACTTATCACAAATGTATGTTTGAAGGCATATATCGTCAATTCTTTGCAATGTTAGACAAAAGTTCTCTTAAGAACTGAAAGCTATATACGGGAAAAGCACCTTTCAGCACCAAATTTGCGGGAGACTAACTTGGCCACTAAATGTTGCTGCTATGCCCATCTAATAAGAGTGATTAAGATTAGAGTTAAGATTTCCTAACATTTTCTAGGTCAGATATGGGGTATACAAATGTACTGAATATTCTACGGAGCCTAGCCTATCCAACCAGAGTCTTTGGGGACACCCGAAGAAAGTATCTCTTTGCCTAAGCCGTCGAATTATAGAAAAGATGAGTATTTCTTGAAGATCTGAAGGATTTCTAGGTAATTCATTACTTACATTATTTCATAGGAAATTTTTCTATAACGAGTCTTAATGGCTTCGAGATTACATAATAAATAAATAAATAGGTAAATAATATATTTTGCTCAAGTTCCTTGTTATTGATGAGAGAGCTTTTTCATTGATAAACGATTCCAGCTTTGATCGCACATCGCGCATTTCTGTTCTACCCTAGCTCGTGCCGCTTGTAAGGGAAAGGAAATCCATACCAATTTCGAATCCAGTTTCACTTGAAACAAACCTACCTATACCTATAGATAATATTTGCTGTTACGAAATTTTTCTTTATAATTACATTAATGACGATGAAAGCTACTGAAATAATTCACTAGAGTAACTAACAATACCAATAACATTACGACTTTCTTATATATGCCTATTTGGGTAGTGTTTTGTAATAACCTGGGATTAGGAGGAAGTTTGTGGGAACTTAAGGCTACAAGGCCTTGGAAGATATTGGCAAAAACTGTTTGCTTAAATCTGTCCTCATTCTTGAGAATTGCTTGAGAAATACTTGTGACCGTATTTCAAGGACAAATAAAGTTATGCTTAAGTTATTTAAACATAAAAGACTACAAGTATTTAAAGGAAATAAAACCTAGGTGTGAGCTAGAACGGGTATCTTCTTTACAAAGGTTTTTTTATAAATCTAAGGATCGCTGTGCAAGGGTTCTACGATTACGCTATCGAATTCTATAGTATTTTCTCTTTTTATTGAAGCTTTACTATTCATTCCATTGTAATCTACATTTTTTTTTTTTTTTAAGGATAATTATTTTTCTACAGTATGACACACCCGCTCTATACAACCTGTGTTGCCTACTTCCCCCAAACAATTGCACGTCTTTATAGCTTTTATCATACGGTCTTCGCCGGCGGTCGGTATGTAAACCTTCGACAATATAAACATCATAAATTATTACATATCACTGTGCGCTTCTGTAAGTTGCATTCACGTTCTCTTACGTGATTTAATTCTTTTAACGTCCATTTCATTATTATTAACACATTCATATTGTCATGCCTGTCGGCACTGTCATTTTTATTCGTTTATTGTCTCACAAATTTTCATATGTTTTTAACTTTACGTAACTGTTTTTGCGATGTTAATGTGTTGTTAACGGCATTTGCCAAAGCTTAAGTATTTGACTTTAGTTTATATAACTAATAAGCTGCAAGGAAAGCGGAATGTATCAGCTTTCAAGATAAAATCATGCCTTTGTCTAAAGCAAGGCCAGCCTTTTGAATCCTCGCATTTACGCATTAATATTAACCTATTTCTGCAAAAATAAACTACTTAACGAATGTAGCGCTTCTCCGAAAAGTCCTTGCTTTTAAATTTAATCAATCCCTCAGGGACGGGCTCCATAGAGATTAGTTTGAAAGAAGTGAGAAAAAAGATAGGAAGAGAGAGAGAGAGAGAGACAGACAGAGAGAGAGAGAGAGAGAGAGAGAGAGAGAGAGAGAGAGAGAGAGTGACACTAGTCTAGCAAGTGTGCGCCCGATCAGGCGGTAAGTGTTATATCTTCACCCACTAAGGAATGACTATAGCTATGACATGATCAAGTTTGTTCTGATTGAAAACCGCGAACGCTAGTGTGAGAGTCGTGACTGCTTTATATACACGCCTATTGGGTCTCAAAGAATAAAATCAAGCCAACTCAAGGCCATCTATTACCGCACGTTACTGACTTGTCATTAGTAGCTGATATTTTCGAACAGATGGCAAAATATTTGCCATATCGCCGATAAAATCAAGTTATTAACAATAATGATGCGATTGTCAACAGTTAATTGTGGTCATCTCGGTTGATGCGTTCGAGCATAAAGAAATCAAAATGTTTGGAAACACGTTTATGCTAAGAAGTAAAATCTAAAAATAGGGAAAACTCAGTTTTGCTACAAATTTCCGATCAAATCTCAATTATGCGGCTAACAGTTTTGTTATGAATTTCCGATCAAATCTCAATTATGCGGCTAACAGTAGTGTTGTATTCATAGTATAGAGAATAAATGGTGAAAATTGGACGAATACATAAATGCGATGAGTATCCGCCGGATACTATGTTCGCCTATACTAGTAACCACACTTGTGGTGAATAACGGAAAACATCTGAAATTCGCCCGTTCTACTGATGGCTTTTACGTATTACTTGCACTTCCCCTATACAAACGGTGAACACGTACCTCTTCCATTAATAGAGATGAACACTCACTTTCGCTACAGATGGGGATGAAAACTCGCTTCCATTACGAGTAAATGATGAAAATTGAGGGCTTGCACTAAAAGTGATGCAAGCTAATTCGTTCCACTGTCAAAGGCATGAATACACTCCATATGGCATTTATTTATTGAAGCTTTTGAAATATTATTTATTGACTTAATTAATGGCTTATACAACGGATGTCAAATTGGGAATAAATTCCGAGAAAATTTCAATCCTACAACGATGAGGGCACTTTCCAAACTTTTATTGTCATGAAAGAATTGACGATATATATAAATGTGCATATCCATTCATAACATGTATGTGTACATGTAATGATTAACAGTAAAATTTGTTTGTTTGTGTGTAAATTTAACAACTTTATTGAGCATAAAGTTTTTTATTTTTTTTATTTATTTTTTTTATTTCAATATTTTGTAAAACCATTGAGTAGCAGTTGAAAGTTTTTTAGAATTTCATACATTTATACGTGAAAGTAAACTTCCACACACACACACGCACACACACACACGCACATGCACATTGAAAATATGCATAAATACAGATTAAAATGTACAAATTATTGACTTGTTTATTATAATTCTCTGTTTTTTCGAAACATTTTTGTATAATTAATGAAACATTTCTCATATAATTTAATCATAAGATATGATATGAAAAGAAAAGAGCAACAAAAATATGTATATATACATATATATATATATATAAATGCGTTTTTAAACTCGAAAGCTTTATTTAAAATTTTTATATAAAGCTTAATATGTAAACCTTAATAATTTTTGCATATTTAAATATTTTATTCTTCTTTTAAACACACATTGCTGCATTGCATATGTGTACGTTTATATGTATGAATGTATGTATATACTTAAAAATTATATTTAATCAAAAACAAAAGGCAAACGATAAAAAGCGTAATCATTACTTTACAGAAACATATGTATGAAAAGAATCTTCTCGCATACAAGCATCTACCGTTACAAACACCTGCATATATATGTATATATATATATATATATCGCAGCTTTGGTGTGTTTGTCTTCATCATCCATTTAAATGATCACGTTGTGCATTCGCACTCACGTGATTATATTTGCATTTCCCTTATATTTATATAGGCACCGGTACAATCATGTTTATACGTATACGTACATACGCCTATATCCACCTATATATGTGAGTATATGCTTGCTTCAAAATGGAGTATGGTCATGAGGAGGACGACGTAATGAGCAGCAACATGCGAGTATGTGTAATGTCAATATCTTTCAGCAAAGCCTGCTACAGAGTGGAGGACATCAATTTGAGAGATTGGCAGGCAGGCAGTAGTCAGAATATTTATAAATTGCAGAGTTTTTCTTACCTCATACTCAGTTTAAATCACTGGATAATTTTTAAATACCCAGTTCTACCGAAAGGCAGGTACACCAGGACAACTGTGTGGCCATTGCGCATAAAATACCTTAATATTCAAACGAGGCTTACTGACAGGTCCATTTAATCATGTCTCCCGTTTAGGCTGATTAATAGGAATTTTTCTTGAAATTCTTGCTATGTATTGTTTTAGCAAATTTACGCTAAATTCAGTAAACAAAAAAAGAAAAAACAAAAATTAGGCCATCTCTTCCTATTTACGGGTGCCCGTAATATGTTCAAAGGCAACGAAATCTTTAACTTAAGAATTACGTCTAAGACAATCTGAACTTCGACGCCATTTTATATCGAAACTAAGCATAACAGTGATACCAAATGGATTTATACCCTGAACCCATTAGTTACAAAAATTCACCGGATGGTTATGGAAAATTCCATCTATATAGTCTGTCAGTATTAAAGTTTATATTATGAAGGTATACGGTTACAAAAATTTGTACTCTTATGCACATATATGTTATGTTCATTCAATGAGCAAAAAAGTGAACATATGTTTTTTTTCTTAATTAACAACATTTTCGATAATAAAAAAAAAATATTATTCTTCAGTTAAAAAACATATACATATATATATATATATATATATATATATATAAATGTATACATCCTCTCTTCAACTAAAGAAAACAATTCTCGAGATGTGTATTCTATAATAACAGAAAGTTTAATTGCTTTATGTTTGCTTTACCTGAAACATTCATTTCTCATAGCTCTTGCTAGACATGTGATTTTGTCTGCTTTTGCAAATTATTTGAATATATTCTCTCTCTTATTTCGTAAACATTTAGCCTTAACTTTAACATATATGTATATACACATATATTATATATTCGAGACTATAAAAGAACAAAATTGTTTACATTTCGGCGAAGTGACATAAACTGAATGACAAGCTTGCTTATAGTACTTTTATATAGATATGGGTTACCATCTTAGACTACACTTAAGCGGTTCTTATAACCCCATCACTCGAGAGACTGTGAGAACTTATTCAATGTCGTAATACATTCTCACGTATTGCACTACACTCAAATATATATATATGTATATATAAATATATAAATATATATATATATATATATGCATAAATCTCCAGATATACTACTGTGCCAGAAAACAGTAAATACTGCTGTTTATCTATCAAAATATGACTGCCGTGCTTCTAAAACACAATTCTTTCGACGGATTTTTTTGCACCCCCAAAAAAAGAAGAAAAGGTAGTCGGATATTAAATGGAAGAAAAGGTACCTTCAAAGAAAAAAAAAAAAAGGAGACACCTAATAGTCAGTCATTGAGAGAGTTGGTAACTTCCAGTACCAGAGCCATCTATTGCTTATGAAGGCCTGGGTAGGTTATAATGATGTTGAAATGATGTTGGTAAAGAGGCGTTGCAAAAATTCAATTTTTGTTAAGCCTTCCAAGCTGATCACGACCTATTAGAAATGTGCTATGTTTCGAGTTTTTTGACAAGAGTTTTGAGACAAGAAACGCATGTCAAGTAATTGAAAACGTAAACGTTTTCACATTTACCTGCCCTTTGTTTGTTCAACTGACTTTCAGATAGAGTACTTGAAAAGATAATTGATGTATCGATACCTAGAAATGGAGTTTGTAGGGATTAGTAATAATTTGAGTTTTAAACTTGACGGCAAAAAGTATTTAAAGAATGTAAAATATGTGGGCAAGCTGGGGTTTGTTGATAGAAATGAAGTAGAAAGCAGTTAATAAATTTTTTTGAAGTAAAAATTGAAGTTCACTTCAAATAAATAAATTGCGGCCGGTTATGTAACGTTAGGTGTTTGAAAAAATTGTCGATCACTTTTTTGGTTGAAAAAGGCATTTAATGTGGAAAATTTATTAATAAAAATAGTTTCGACCATTTTCTATAATATTTTACAATGCCTTTGGCAACATGGCGATATCATGTCGAAAGAAGTTACATTGGTTTGGCAGCGATCCACCCACCGACCCATTTTCGTACTTCTTTAATCTTGCGGACCAAAGTGCCAGCCAAGCCATGCTGCACCGATCTGAACAAGTGGAGGAGGGGCCATGCTGGTGGTGAGTATGCTGGCTGTGGGAGAACTTCCCATTCGAGCTCTAACAGTGTATCGTGGACAATTCTTGTAGCAAGTACCCAAAAAATGGCATTTTCATTCGGTTCGTGTCGTCGATTTTAAAACGTTGGTACCAAAACTGACGATTAGGATGTGATGGACCAGCATAACCATCAGTCTTTGAACATGCTTGATCATCTTCGGCAGCAGATTTCTTCACATAAACAACAAAACTAAGAAATGTGGAAGAAGAAGAATTTTGACCGTCGGCTTATGCCGAATAGATCAATAATATTAAGTAGAAAACGGTTTTTTTATGTAGAGGAAATCAAAACCATCGCGAATTGAAGCGTTGTGTAGACTGGTATTTCGCATTTCTTTCATTATTTTTACCTGTAGAAGTCGCTGATCAAAATTATTGCAAACACTTGATATTTTTATATAGTGAGGGTTCGTTGCGCGACTAACAATAAACTTACGACTCCATAAGCTTAATGTGGATAGAATTTTTTTTTTTTAATTTTTCTTTTTTTTTCTTAAAAAACTGTAATGGATGGGCATAGGTTGTGTGAAATAAAGAAGCCCCCAGTTTCATAGTATGTCTCGAACTTTTAAGAAAACTGTCTGCCTGATCAAAATTATGTGGTTATTTTTGCTATGCATAAACATGTGCAAAATACTCCCGCGACTACTATTTTATTTAAAAGTAGGAGATGTGTTTTTCATTGATTGCCATACAAACTGTAGTTCGGAAGGCAATAGCGGAAAGTGATTCTGCTCTAGTTTTTAAACCTAATTAAATAAGCAAAGAAAAAGGCGTTTGACCTGACATTTGCAGTGGACTTTACTAAAATCTATTAAAATTTAATTAGCTTCAGAGTAAAGTGTTTTCATTATGATCGAGAGAGAATGAAAACTTTCTTAATAAGAAAATAATAAACTAAAAATTATTTTGCTGTAATACTTTCGTACGTAAGCAGAGTCTAGTAGCTGGCAGTTATTATGTATTATATTAATAATAACAACAATAAAAATAACAATAACAAATAGCAAAAGCATTCCTTTCAATTTGCATTAACACATACCACGAAGCAATATTCAACGTTTAAATTCAATTTTAATGAATAAACTCCTTTCTAGACTCTAAGCATATGGATTGTGAACGGCGTCGGAAGCCATTAGTTAATCATCGCGTTATGCATTACAAAAAAAAAAAAAAAAAAAATGTTTCTTTCATTTAGTTGTTGATGATTTGCACTGAGAATAATTTGTTAATTTTATTTTGTTTATAGTTTTCTTTTTTTATTTTCATTTTTTTTATAAAAAAAGTAGAATAAAAAACAACTAAAATTGAACTCAGCGGTAGCAGTGGTGGGCTAATGAACTTACTCTTTTAATAATTATTTACAAATATTCTTTTTCCGAGGTTCGCGGTTAGCCGGCTGGTTATTGTGTTTTTCTTTCTGCTTTATTCCTTTTTTTGTTTTGTATTTTTTTTTTTCTGTTATGCTTAATTAGCAAAATAAAAGAAGAGAAATTATTGCCTTGCTAAGTATTCTTAAGTGAACTTATTACTAAATATCTTTCGTATTCTATGCAGAAGGTTGATTGTTTCAAAGAAGTAACACAATATTATGGTTGTTATTATTTGTTAGCGGCTTGGCCGTTGTAGTTAGTTTAACAGTCCCTTGTGGTTGCTATCATCATTAAAAGCTATTGTTTTCTTTTCCTTAGTGCTGGAAATTTCACTGACGAGAGTTTATTGTTAAAAGTTACCGAACTCTACGCTTAATAATATAAGAAAGATTTTAATTTTGAGGGCTTTCGTATCCCTCCAACTTTTGTTTCATAAGCATTTTCTTATAGTCTCTTGCGAAGATTAAATGGTATATTAAATTTTACATTTAGTTTGCAACTCACGGGAATAGTATGAGTATGTTAATCTCAATCAGCTTCGGATCTCACTTGTCCATCCTCCCATAGATTCTGACGTCCTCTCGATTTTCAAAATATCCATAGTTGCTTCGTGTACTTTGCCTTTTCCTTGTAGATACTACGCTTTAAATAGGCGCAGCATAGTTTATTTCAAGGGAATGCAAGGGAAAATAAAAAAAACCTCTTAACAAACGAGGCCTTACCTTTCTGGGAGAATTCGTTCCGCGGAAGGGTAGCTACCCTTTCGAGGCTACATATGTAAGCAACAGTTTTTTGGGTATCATCGAAAATATCGAAATCCTGTTTAGATTGACAATAGATCGTCAACTGAAACCCTTATTGGTTCGATCGATCAATTGATCTGATGAATGGAATATACTACAATGAGTTTTCCTGGACTAGTTATCGCGAAGTTTATTATGCCAAAAATTCACGATATCATGATTTCTGGCATTTTTCGTCCGATTTGTGTGCGAATGACTTAAGTTTTATTGATAGCGTTCCCTAGTGACGGTTCCAGATGGAGCGGCGCCTATGTAATTAAGTGGATAACGCACATATTTGGTTGCAGCTGCAGTAGGTACCTGGCTGATGAAATCATTACATTCATGGATTGGACACACGCCCATTAGGCTGTGGTAATATCATGTTCATGTGCAGAAACATACCCTGCACATGAACGATAAATAAATAATAAAAAAAAAAATTTGAACATCCCATAGATATTCAGCCTCATTGTCAATGCGAACGGTTCGCCTGAACCTTTCGGCACTGTAATCGTAACGTATTCATTATATGTTATCCGTCATGGTATAAGGTATACGGTATACTTTCATTTAAGCAGAAAAAATAAGTTTTCTCCGTTGGTTTTTGTTTTTTAGACAAAACACGTCCCGTTGAGAGACACAAAACCACTTTGGAGAGACTTTAGCGCGTTAACTTATACTGGGGCGTATACCTTTAAGATGTTGCTTTCACATGAGGAAGTTACAGTTTGGCGAGTGTTCACAGACATAATGAGACTATTCATAGGAAGGATTAATTCCTATACTAGATAAACCCAGCCACACGTTTGCGAGTTTCCAAATTCAAATAATTTCCAAACAAAATTCGAAAATTTCCTGTCAGAACTTTTAATCTAAAGTAACTTGAAAATTATATATATATTTAAAAACGTAATCAGTTACAGTCACTATTAGAATAACTTAACCGCTTAATCACTTTCAGTTGGCGTACCGACACGTCCCTGAATAGCAAAATTATAAATGACAACATTAATTAGTGCCAACAGCTAAGGCGTATGAACACGAACTACATGAACGAAATGATTACAAAAACTTAGATAATTTGCTTTAGTTGATGGGTAACCAATATTCGCCTCGAACTTTCTTCTTCGACATTGTAATTAATTAGTTGCTAAAAAAAAAAAAAAAAAGAAAAGCATAACGATGATAATAATCGCAAACAAAATTATTTAAAAGATTTCTTATGTTTCTCTAATCTTGCGTTCAACTTTTCGTTCGGGTAAATAAAGTTAAATGTTAAAGTTGTTGGTGTTTTTTAGCGGCCATCTCACCGTCAACACATCACACCGACATTATTGTAATAAACTAGAAATTATAAGGAAAACTTTTCATTTACACTAAAGAAAAAAAAAAAAAAAATGACTTGTAATTTACATTTAATTTTCAAAAGTTCAACATTAAAAATCCACTTCAGATGCACGCACACATTATGGCACTTAAGAAGCATTTCGCTAAGACGAAAAACTTTTATCCACTCACTGTTCGCATGGAAATAAAGGAAAAAGGGAAAATTTTTCGTATTATTTAATGATGAAAGCGATAAAAGTGTTTTATGGCATTTAATAGAACCTTTAACTTACATTTTGTTTTATGCGATTCTTTTGGCTTCGAAGGCGAAACGTTTGGCATTGAGAGATTGTTTCTTAAAGTTTTCTTTTCTCTGTAAAGAGAATATTTTTTAACTACGTAATGGCCATTATTATCGACGACTTGTTCCAATCTCCGATTAGTTCCACAAATTAATCGATGTAAAATTTTTATGGTCATGGTGTGGAAACAAATATAATGCACGCGAGCTTAAAGTCCGGTCTACATCGTGGCGTCAAAAAACATCGTCGCTAAGTTTTGTAAATTTTCGCCGCGATATTATTATCGCGTGTGGCCGAGCGGTGTCATGGAGAAAGATCCCGCCTTTCTTGTCGATCAATTCTGGTCGACTTCTTTCGAATCGCATGCTACACCCTGACTAATTATTCGCCTGTGCAGCCTTGTAGATGAGAATCGTCACTACCAAGTTAGTGTTCGCGCGTTTAAATCTCAAGTGCGTTAAGGGCATAAAATTTATCGATTGGGCAGACACCCACTAGGCTTCGGCTACCGTCTACATATTTGTTTGTCTTTTCTCTCTCCTTTCTGACAGTGACGGTGTCACACGAATGCCGGACAGTTCCCAGAGTGATTGGACATAAAAAAAAAAAAATTAAAATTAAAAAAAAAAAAAAAAAAAATTAATAACAGTGGAGATTAGAAATAGGCACTAGGAACTCATAGCGTACGGTTTCCTTCCATCGCTCATAAATCCAGCATAATCTTATTGAACCTCAGTCCACGCTTGAAGGCGTTACTTTTCCGTTAATATGGTGTTTTTCGGACCACTATTCGCTTTCCATTGCCAACAAAAAAAAAAAAATTGTTTCAAAAATGACATTTAGGCCCTGCCTATGACCCTACGTTGACGCGTTTCGCTTCCTTTCCCTTTCAAACAATCTTATGGCTTTCCTTTATTTCAACTCTTGTAGCCTGTTTTCCCCGGGATTATCGGGAAGGGCAAACTCTCCAATTCCCCTTCTGCAGTCTCTGTGATTATTTGTGGATGCATGTAAGGGGATGCGCAAGTGAATGATTGCATGTAAATAAAAAGTTGGTGAGCAGAAATGAAATGTCACACGCCAAGCTGCACTGAACGAGTTAAAGAACCTGCTAGCTAACGTTATACGCCTGATTTAGAAACTGAAAACACCCCTGAAACAAGTCAGAGATGTAGGTGAGAGCATCAAATCTCAGCTAATTAAAATTGTATTTGTTGTTACAGTTCACAACAGTTGTGGTGACAAATGTCTACTTAATCGCATTTCCGAATTCCGAATAGTGGTTTTAGTGTTTATAGGTGTTTTTGAAATAATTAAAATTTTTTCTCGTCTCGAATGAGATGACTGTCTTGTGAATCATTATACATTCCCTAAATTAGTAGGCCAAAGTAGACCAAAGCCAAGTTAGAGACGGTATAGATGCAACATTAGCATCTAGTAATTTATTCGAGGGCTATTCCACTTATTTTCACGAAATTGAGAAAATCAAAAGAAAATATTCCTTGAAGGGATTGTCAGCAGGCATACTCTATACTCTGTAGGCAATACGCAGAAAGCCCCAGTTGAAGCGTTTCATTTCGCATGTATTCTGCAAACGTTTAAAAGTGGTAATAAAATTCTTTTTCTTCTTCTTTTATATTTCGTTTCAAAGGCAACATCAGTTTGTCTTTTATGCATATATTTTTTAGCAAAAAAAAAAGAACAAGAAAAAAATGCTTCACTGCGGCAATGCATACTACTAGTACGCCTTTGGAAAGTTGTTGTCTTTTTAATTTCTCGTTTCTTTTTTTATTATTATTATGTTTGGACGTTTCATTGATATTTGAATGTTTATAAAGCAACAACTATGTACTATGACGTAGTAATGTAGCATTTGCGCCTGTTGTATAAAACAATGGGAGGTGGCGGATGGCGTCATTTAATCTGGCGACAAGTCCATGCAAATAGATGCATAGATCGTAATTCTAACTCAGTTAAAACGAAAGCCAAAAAGGAAACAAAATTTGAAAACTAAAGTTGATATAAAGAAAAAAAGGGAGATGGAGAGCATGAGATAGAGAGATCGCAAGATATTTCGACATACGATGTCATTTATTAAATGCAATTTTATTAAAGCAAAATAAAAGCAAACTTCAACCGCACAATGTTTACAATGTTGATACAATAAATTGTAAGACAGCAATTTTAGTTTAAACGACGCCCACACAATTTGTTTTGCCATCAATGCTCTATCATCGTGAATTGTGTGTGCAGGCGAAGCGACCATAAAACCTCTAAGTCCTATCCAGAAGACAATTAAATTTTAATAAAAATCCTTTCAATAAAATTAAAAGTATTTTGATTCAGGAAGTTTAACATTCGCATGTCTTAACACACAGCACGCATTGGCGTAAAGGAAGCAAGACTTTTCAGTGAGTTAATGAAATTGAGTTTTTGGCCTTCAGGAGAAATGTTTCGTCGAAAATAAATAAATAAACGAGATTTGCTTTAAGCTTTCGCTTGCCAGTGCACGTCAAAGTTAAGTTTGCGGTTTTAATGCAAGATGTCTGCGATTTGATATCGCGCTCTTTCTCCTCTTTTCAATTTTTATATTTATAATACAAAAAAAATTCCTTCACGTGAACTTTTAATTATGACATAATTTCTTCTTGAAATTGTAAGAAAAGGCAAAAAAAAAAAAAAATCTAAATATCCTTTATATATATATATATATATATATCTAATGTTTACAAAGTATAGCATTTTTCGAAGCATAAAAAACACAAAAAGAGGAAAAAAGGGGACGAAAAAAGAGAAACTGGTGTAAGGATGGCACCGTAACGCTGCCTGGGTGCTGCCTGCTTGTAAATATTCTGACATTGCTGATGGTCAAAAATTGTTGTAGTAGAGGTGACCGATGCTAATGCGTGACTCTTTTCACGGTGACGCCACACTTGTTTGCTTTTATTGTGTATTACATTAAATTGTCTCGATTGAAGCTATTGTTTACAGATAGCATTGTTCACGGTAGAGTTTTGCAACAACAATAACTCATTTAATTAATAGTGAAATTTTCAAGTATTTTGGTTGGTTTTATTTATTTGGAATTATGTAAATGATTAGTACTTTTTTTTTTTTTTTCATATACATGTCTGAAGAACGGAATTTTCTCTTCCTTTACTTTCAATGAAATAATGACGACGTAAGCCCCAGCGGCTATTCCACACGTTCTTATCTTCGTTAGTTATATCTTTGACCTGAATTATAATCCTAATCTTTCCTGACGTTATAATTCAATTTCCTTTTATTAATTAACTTATGTCACTAACTAAAATACATCGTTCGAATGCCAAAGAATGGGGTGTTATCGCCTATAAAGTATCTAACGTCTACAAAATGGAATTTAAATGCCTATACTTAACTTAAATGACCTACCGTCCGTGGTCATCGGACGGAACTGACGGTCTCCCTTCAAAATATCCCCAACTTCGCACCTTCAGCCTACATTTCTACCGGATGATGGCGGATTCTAGTTCGGGCGGTAGTCTGCGGTCCGATCCAGTAAGAAGAGGATATGCAATCTTCTTCTCCACTTTGTCTCTGTTCAAAATCGAATTAGCGTTGGCAATCGGTGAGTTGATCACATTCGATGTATGTCGAAACATGATATTCCCGTACCATTCCGTTCTTACTTATTACAGCATTCCTATGATGCTTACAAGAGAATAATAAACAGCTTGCTATAAAAGAAAATGAGTAAAAAGCAAAATACACTTATTCTACTTTAAATACATAGGAATAACTTAAAACTACGTGTCAGACGAAAACACTCTCTGCGACTTTGGTCCTTACATACGAGTCATTCACGCATTTAATATATATATTGTTACGGAAATCCCAAATCTACTTAATGCCAACTAATTGATTTTTCCCAAGTAGTAAATTCCTTAGTCCATATTCGCGGCGCGTCATGCAGCTGCCGGCCGACGAAAAAGATTAGCGGAAAAACAGACAGGGAAAAAGCCAGGTGCGGAAGACCGGGTTCGTCGGACAAGAACAGTCAATCGCACAAGAACATTTGAGTCGAAAAAGAATATTGGAGTTGAGAAGTCGAGCCTATTGCCAAAGTAAAATGAAATGGTTGGTAAATAAAAAAACTTGAAGTTAAAAGAATTTCGGAGTTTATTTCTCTTGAAAAGAAATTCCACGATCTAGTGATACGGATCGTGTCGAAGAAAGCCAAGTTCGTAACAATGTATTTTATTGTAAGGTTAAACAGACGGGTTCATATACAAAACTTGATTGAATTATTTTTAATATGGAATTTCATTATCGTTATTTCTAAGATTGTGTTCTTCTTCTTACAAAAATTAAAATATCTTTAATTTGAAGCTTTAATTATAGACTTTTTAGGCATGCATTTGTCGCATTGTTAACTTTTCATTATCGGGCATTGCCATATTTTCCATGCATATATATATATGCATATATATATATGTATAATAATTTTTTTCAAAACATTCCAGACCGAATATATAATAGCCTGGCCTCAATATTGAATTTATTGAAAGATTACATGAAAAAGAAAGAATTTGCACGGTTTTTAAATTTCCCATAAGAAATGACAGAAAATGAATAGTCAATCAGTATCAATACTAGAGTTCCCCTTTTTCGTTGGTCAGTTAAAGCGTTTTCCCCCACACTTTCCATTTTCACCCCCAGCCATACCAATATTTCAGGTGCGTTAACTTTGCTCTTTACGATCACCATTAATAGATATTGAAATTAACCCCTACAGGGCTGGAATTGAAACAAATGTTACACAGTCCAGAAATGTTCCGGCAAGTTGGAATAACCCGAGCCCGAGGAGAATTGAAAAGGATAGCTTTGGTCTTACCTGCGTTAATGGAAAGCACATCCTTCATCATCCAGAAGTTAATACGTGCTAAGAATTCGTAACGATTCTGTAAATATCACTTCGATGGCCCCTATAAAGCAAGAAACTGTTGTCTGCATATGCGAAAAAACTGGAATCGTCGCATACCAAATGTGAAAAAATACTGACGAATAGATGGAATAGTAAGGAACGTCTGATATGGTATCAGCCAAAGAAAAACTAAGCTTGCCTGTTGACACAAATTGCTTACGGATAGAGATTTAGGGCTACATAAGTTTACATGGACAGCTAGACTGATTAATTTTATATATAATAATTTACTGATAAGTTCAGCATGCGGGACTCATTCAACGATTTTTTTAGGTCAAAAAAGACAAGAACACAATTATTGCGATTGTTAACAATCTTCCTGATAACTTCAGTGAAGGAAATCAAAAGTTTAGATATTTTGCTGCCAGAGCGATAACCAAATTGAGCATCATATAGAACATTACCGTGACTCCACTTGTTTCGTAAGGATGTGTTCAGTTATCTTAGAGAGGCAGGATCGAATGCCAATCAGTCATCGGATGTTTTGCGCGTTAAACTTATGTTGTTTGGGGATGAGTACAACTCGGAATTTATTCCACTCCAATGCGAAAACTGAGATCATGAGTATTGTGTTAATAACACGTAATAAATGGTTTGATATGTAAGAAAAGACCACACCCACGAATGTAATGGACATACCGTCAACTTCAACGGAGGTAGAAATAATTTTGCGAAAAGAACTTTAGAGCGTTTTTTCATCTACATTGTGGAAGGAAAAAGTGTTATATATTTCTCTCAAAGAAGTCATGGAATGACGGTTCGCGGCCATACCGCTTCTTACATTCCACATTTGCTTGAAATTAGATTTGTCAAAAAAGTTAATGTAGGCGTGATTCTTACCCCTTCTTAAGGTACTGTTAATATAGTTGTAAGATTTGTTCAGCGGTGAAGATACAGAAGTAGGAATGGCATCTAGTATATGGTAAGGAATTCCGAAACTCTAGTTAATACTTAACTGAACCAGAGAGGTATTTAAGACTGAACTCAATCCCATGTAAGTAAAATGAATGAGTAAATGTATAAAAGTCATCATACTTATCCACAAAATTGTAAGAATCGTAAGTATCTTGGGCATCCGTAGTTATCATCAGGGGTACTCTGGGCAGATGCTCACTAAGGATTTTCGCGTTCTTCTTCAAATGTCTGCCTAAGAAAATTAGATTTCGGCATAGTGGTAGCAACCGTTGATTCAACATTGAATATTTGAAGAAGAAGACGAAGAAGAAGAAGAAAGAGAATATAATTGAATTGTATATCGTATCCGAAAACATTCTAAACTTTACGAGGTAAAATTGCAAAAAAAAAAAAAAACACTCATCCTCCACCACTATATCGACCATTGCTTCAAAGCAAATCGCTTTACATTTGCTACGTATATATGTGCAACTACAAATTTGAATAAGATGTTTATCTAAGTAAACACAAAACATACTGTATTCAGTATGCAAATAACAACACATATTAACTTGTAATGTTATTCTGTAATTAACGAAAGATAAGCAAACGTATAATACGCCCGCGTGTGACCGCTGCTATCGAAATACATTTGTATGCAATCCAACCCAAAGGATTCCGGTAATATTTGCTCGTCTGTTGTTGTACCAGTTAGTCGGTTTGTCTTCGTTTCATCTAAGTTCGTTGTATTTATGTAATTTAGTTATTACGTGTTAAGGTGTGAGAGCAAAACAACAGAACAACTGCACTTAATATGTTTTTATATTCATTTTTGATAACACGATACTCGAGTAACAGTGTAACAAATATCTATGTAAAGCCACTCAGCTTTTACACCAATCTACACCAATTCCTCGTTTAGGGACTTGGAAGGAGAACAAGTGTTAAATTTTATTGTTTAAGAAAAAAATTTCTTACGCAAATTATGCGTAAAAGCATCCGCATATACACATATAAAGAAAAAACGAACATCCGCAAAAAAAAACTTTTTGAGAATCGTGTTAAAATAAATGTTTATGTTTTTCCGCGATATGCCAACAGTGTTGCGCTTTAATGTTTTTCAAAAGAAAGAAAAAAAAAAAATATTTCGCAAATTCTGCTTAACTTGCGGTTATTATTATTCTTATTTTTTTATTTATTTATTTATTTTTTTTTTGGCTCACTGTGTCGCTGAACTCTGTTGATAACATTTTCCAAAACCCGACACATTTTTCTGGTAATTATTTATATATACATTGTTGTGTGTACTATTTTAAGTAATACACTAACAATGCACGGCAGCTCATATTAGATAATGCAATCTTCGTGCTATGATTTCGTTGTAATGCTTTTTGGTTTTGTCTCAAAACTGATAAGTGAAACGGAATCTTTTTGCACATTAAAAAATAAAACAACAAAAAAAAAAGTCTTTCAATTTAAGGTCATTAAGGTGATCAGCGATAACTTTCTCTTTAATGTTTTACTGCGAGTATAAATACTGGTCTTTGTTATAATATCTGGTATGATTTCCAAATATGAAGTCGTACACAGTAGTTGCGTTTATTGCCATTTGTGCTTTGGCTTCGTGCAAACATATCGAGAGCAAGGTAGCCGACAAGGATTTTCTAACGAAACAAAAATTTGTTCTCGAGATTTTGCAGCACGTCTATCAAAACGATGTGTTCGTAACGAAGTACGATCAAACCTTTAGCAATTACAAACCATGGGAACATGTAGGGGACTTTAATCAGGTCGATCAAGTTAAGGAATTCTTCGAATTGTGGCAACACAAACCTTTGCATGACGATGAAGTCTTCTCGCCAGTCTACGAGCGTCACGTTGAATACTACAAGGGCTTAACGAAAGTGTTTTACAACGCTAAGGACTGGAATGTTTTTACTCATGTTGTGTACTGGGCTCGTGTTCACGTTAACAAACACTTGTTTGTGTATGCCTTTACTGCGGCCAGCTTGCAACGTCCTGATTTGCAGGGTGTAGTGCTTCCGGCTGTATACGAGATCTTGCCCTGGTACTTCTTTGATGCCGATACAGTAGAAGTCGCCAAACAGCACGGAGCTCATGGCTTCCATGGTGTTAAGAAATTGGATAATATTTACAATGTGGTAGTGAAGACAAACTACAGCAATGTCTATGGAAATGTTAATTATGATCACACTTTGGCTTACTTCTTAGAAGATGTGGGCTTGAATGCCTTCTACTATTACTACAACGTTGACTATCCTCAATGGTCCCACGGTCCCGCTTCTCACGAGCTTAGCAAAGATCGTCGCGGTGAACTCTACCTGTATTTGCATTGGCAATTTTTGGCTCGTTATCACTTGGAACGTCTGTCCAATGATTTAGGTGAAGTACCTCATCTTAATCTTTATAATCCATACGAAACGGGTCATGTCAGTAATCTACACTATTATCGCGGTGTTAGCTTCCCCAACCGTGATAACCAACATAACTTCTACCACGAGGAGAACTACGAACCTGCTAAAGAGTATGAGATATTAACCCAACGTATTGCCGAATTCGTTGATACAACTAAGGACGATTACGTAGATGCTGTTGAGAAATTGGGTAACTTGATACAGGGTAATGTAGACAGCCATAATTCCCGTTTCTATGGCAGTTTGGATCACGTTTTCCGCCAGATTGTTAATGAGGGTCGTCCTTATGGCAAATACGGAGAAGTATTACCTTCTTCTGTGGCGCACTATGAAACCTCGATCCGTGATCCCATCTTCTATTCAATTTATAAAGAGATTGTTTCCCATTACTGGCGCCTAGGAGAAAACTATCCCGAATACAAACCTCAAGATTTACATTTCCCTGGCGTTAAGGTAGAGTCAGTACAAATGCCCGAAGGTTTGACTACCTACTTTGAATATTTCGATTCTGACATTAGCAACGTAGTCAATGTAGAAACTCATGGTGATTCTTCTGATGAATTGGTGAACTTCGGCCGTAATTCTCAGCATGAAGGTCACAGCTTTGTTGTCAAGGCGCGTCAGGTGCGATTGAATCACAAACCCTTCGACGTAGTTGTCGATGTGACCTCGGACAAGGGTCAAAAAGCTGTTGTCAAAGTGTTTGTTGGTCCTAAATATGATGAAAATGGCAAAATGGTGCATTTGGTTAACAATTATCAAAACTTCTTTGAGTTGGATCATTTTGTTGTTGACTTGGTCGCCGGTGTTAATCATATTAAGCGCAACTCTAACGACTTTAGTGTCTACGTAGATGATCGTACGACCTATTTGGAATTGTATCAAAAAGTTTTAGATGCCGTCCAGACTGATTACAAATTCCCCTTAAATCAAGCTGAGGCTCATTGTGGCTTGCCGCAACGTCTTATGATTCCCAAGGGCAAAAAGGGCGGTATGCCTGTTCAATTCTTCTTTATGGTGTATCCTCACCATGCACCTAAAGTACCACAACATTCCACTTACGATCACGTAGTCTCGTGTGGGGTTGGTTCTGGCAGTCGTCATATTGATGCATTACCATTCGGTTTCCCCTTCAATCGACCCGTCAAACATGACTTCTATTTCCAAGTGCCGAATGTTAAATTCCACGACGTGAAAATATACCACAAAGAAGATACCACAAACGTAGTTTAAAGGGAATTTTTAAACAAATATTATTACTTTACTTATTATATTATTATTTTCTTTATAATTTTTCTTAAAGATATCTTTTCTATGCCAACTTCGATTAAATGAATTGGAAATAAAAAAAAAAAAATAAATAGGTAAAAAACAAGTAAAAAAAATTTTTTGTTATTTTTAGGTAAGTCCGGTAAACTCAAGAGAAGAATTATTTTTTTCGTCAAATTTTAGAGATTTTTCTTACGCATTGGTAGCAATTCGTAGCGAACACCATGTTGTTTCTGAATTAGAACAATTAAATATAATTCTCATCCTTTTCAAATCATCAGTACACTCTAGCAGTTAGCTATCGGCAATGGACTTTTTCTTTTGCTTGCAAGTTAAAATTTTTCGTACCATTTATGGGGAAGTTTCGGCCATAGTACAAATCTTCTTCTTTTTCTTTTAGTAGGCAGATGAGTTCCAACGCGGTCGCCGATAAAGCATCATTAGTCGAGTAGCGAATAATCGCAATTATCAAGTCCGTATAGGAGCGGGTTCAAATGTCAGCGCGGTAGAGTTTATTTTGGCCGCAGCTATAGCGAGTGCTCAGTCAGTGAATGGCATAAGACTTACTGCTTGGGCGCACATCAAGTAGACTGCGGCCACTCCCATCTATTTCTTTTACTTTTTTTCGACCATCACGGTGACACGCATTTAGGTGACATCGCCTGAGTGACTGGCTGTTCAACAAAAACCTTCAGAACTTTGAATTAAAAGCTTTTCTTGATGTTGTTTTTCTTGTATAATTTTATTTTATTTTCATTTTGTTTACGAATTTGGTTTCTTCACACGTTCTCTTCTCATACACATTATTATTTTTTTATGTTATACATTATATTTAACATATAAATCTTTTTTTTTTTTTATACTTCATATATATTTTCTTACATATCAAACATATTTTAATTAATTCAAGTCAAATCAATAACAACGACAAACAAAAAAATAAACGACAGTTAAGGAAGGTAAGGTAAGGATTAATTCTTCTTTTCTTTTTTTTTTCTAATTTTTTTTTTTTAGTATATTTAGTTTTTATTTTCAATATATCTTTAATCAATAATTTAGGTTATGTATGTGTGTGACTTATTTTCAACAAAAGTTAGTTTGTAATAATTGATGTCTCGTGTTAATTAAACAGACTGTCTTCCCGCATGGGTATAATAAGTCTACATGGATTTTAAGGAGAGGGATAGGTGTGAGCGGGTGCCGTAGGTAGGTAGGTAGACTTTTCACTATAATCTCATGTTTAGTATATTTTGTCTGTAATGGCGTGAGAATTCTAATACCTGTATTTTAGCTTTTCTTTTTTCTTTCTTTTTTCATTTATTTTATCACTTAACATCTAAATTTTGATTTATAGTTTTTTTTTATTTTTTTGTTTTGCTTTTTATACCCACCAGCAAGAGATGGAAGTGCACAGGTTTTGTTGTCACAAACGTAAAACGAAGCATATCAAACATCCTCAAAAGTATGAGGTGAAATTCTTAAGTACGTCTATCGGTCTGTTCAGTGTTAGAATTCCTAAAGACATAGAAACTGAAATGGAAAGATTAAAATTGTGTTAACAATTTTCTATGAATGTCTGCAAATACATTTTCGAATAGTGCTCACAAGTACGCCCGTAGTATGATGTAATGAAAACAACTTCCCAAAAAGTTGAAAAGTTTTATAAATGCTTGTTTATAATATGAGATTTGATAATAGGTAATGAACTTTTAGCATATGCTAGGGTCCAGGGAATTGAAATTGAAAATGGTTTCAATTTGGTTGTGATTGGCAGCAAAGTTTCGCCCTAAAAATCTCTTACGAGTTGGCGGGTAATGACAACTTGCTTTAAAGCAAGCCTAGCCTAGTTATATTAAGTGTTTTTATTTCGATTTTTCTTTTAAATTTTTCTATTTCCTTTTTTTTGGTTTTGTATATTTTTTTTTTCTTTTATTTATTTATTTATTTTTTTTTGAATTGATTCATGTGCTTATCTTTGTGTGTGTATGTGTAGAAGATTACAAATACAATTATAATTAAATTTTTGTCACGTGTGATTAAATGCCTTAATTTACCTAAACATTTATAATTGTTTCTGTTGTTCTTCCTCTTTTTGTCGTACTGACCGCTGTTAATTTTACTACGTAGTTAACATTAAACATAAAAGCTATTTTATAATAAATGCATATTACTTTTAATTTTGTTTTTATATTTTATTTTTTTTTTGATTTTTTATTCATATCTATTATACAAGATTTGTTTTTCTCACAGTTTGCACAAATATTGCATAAATAAATGAAATTAAATAAAATTCATTGAAAAAAAAAAAAAACAATTAATTACAGACTTTGTGTTAATTGAATTTTTATTAATATTTATGCTAATTTTTGTTGAATTATATTTTTAATAAAGTTTTTTTTTTTTCAAACTCTGCTCTCGTGTATTTTACAAAAACCTCATTATTATTAAGGGGGATAATTTTGTTTTTTTTTTTTTTTTTAAAAAGATAATGTTTATAAACTTTAGCGCGTATTTAAAATATATATATAAAATATAAAATAACAATAAAAAGTAAAAATATTATAGTAGGGCAGAGTCGAGCATTAGATACCCTACATTACTTCGTCTAATACAATTATTCAAAGTCATACTTTTCTTGAAAGCCCGCATATAGGACGTTGACTGAAACATCATATGACGTCATATGAAATTTAGGAAACCTAATGTACTTCAGAAAACTTTTATTATTTTTTACGTTCCATCGTCGAAAATTAGAAATTATACTTTCCCTCCATTTAAAACCTTGATTTCCATGGCAACCCTTATGTTAGGACGTGAATGGTAGACCTATGGGTTTCCAACTTTTTATGAACTACTCTTCATCGTAGAACATAAACAATTAACCTTTTAAATATCCTGAGAATCCTTTCATGCAGTGGTGTGCAAAAAATAGATGTATGTAGTTCAAGCTCCGTAAGATGGACATCTTTTTCAGTTTACTATTGTGAACCAATTTTCACCATTAAATATAGGAAATTAGACCTTTTTTATCGCATAAAGATTCTGTTTTTGTAGGAACGATTATATGAGTGGGGGTTCCAAGATACGGCCTTACGTTAGGAGTAGGGACCGATCTGAACCATTTTCAATAGCGATCGTTCTAGAATCAAAGCACATCAGTGTACGAAATTTCTTTAAAAATCTTAGCAATTGCGTGCTAGGGATTGAACACAATAGGTGGATAGACAGGCATAAGATCATTCTGAATCGATTGATACAATAAAACGTCGAAACGATTGATATAATAAAGCGTCCGCACAAACACAATAGACCCTGTACCACAATTGCTGTAGGGTATAATTAAAAGGAAACACTTTATATACGGCCTAAGGGGAATCGGATTTGTATAAACAGCATTGAACGATGAAAGATGAAAGAACATTTTGTAACGTTGATGCTATTCAGAAATCATTCTAGTTCTATTAATGGTGGGACCATACATGTATGTATCAGGACCATAATCCTTCTAATTCCGCTGGGTACGTCTGACAATGCTCCTTGGTATTTGTTACTTTTTGAGTACCCTAATGAACGTAGGAATGAAAATAGAAATTAAAAGTTAGTATACATAGACTTGACTTAGATCCATGAGTAAAGTTTTTAAAAAGACGCAATCAGACCTATCGCAAGTTTTGAAATTGTAAAAAATTTTAAAATAATTAAGAAAATTTTAAAATTATGCTGATAATAATTTCTTGTAAAAGAACGAACAGAAATTGATCTCGGATTTGATAAGAATCACTTATCAGGACCATCTGAAGATTTGCTTCAATCAATTAAACGTCAGATTGACTTAACATAAAAAAATATTTGTACTTAAAATGTTTACGTATATTTTTTTAAGATGATTAGTAGTAAGTCTGTTCGAGCATTTTTGATTCTTCACTTACTTAGTTTTCCCACGAATAGCTTTTAATTATATTCAGTTATTTTTATAAGTTTAAAATTATTGTTTCTTCGTAGTCGTGAATGTGTATATATTCGGGCGTAAGGTTTTGGATCTATTGAATGTCCTATTGATTATTGCTCGGCAGTCTCTCTCTTCTATAGTTAGTCCTTATCAAATGGATTGACTGCGAGCGAAGGTAAGTTGTTAAGTTGATTTTTTCTAGCCCTAAAAAATAGATCGGATCGTTCTAAGCATCATTTTTTATCTAAAAGAATAGAGAGAGATTCAGTAAATTGAAAGACAATAATTTTCCATTAGGCTTTCGACAATAATCGAGGCATGACGCGTTAGTAATCAAACGAAAAACTTGAAAGATATTAGTTTTTGTTAAGCAAACCTTTCGAGGAAATATTCCGAATATTCTCGTGAATAGGTTGTTTTATAATATTTTTCCTTCTTTCATCGCGAAATTCATTCACTTTTAAAAACGTAATTAAAACTTTATCTGAAGGAATTACAAACTTGTGGAAGCCAACTAAAGCGTTAATTGCAAAGCCTTAGCCTATGTAAAGCAAAACCACAAATAGATCAATTAAATGAAATTACCATAGAATGTAATGCGCTCGCTCATAATAAGCCTACAGATTTATTTTAAGGAATCTTTAATGCGTATTTTCAATTTCGAATTAAGGTTTTGCCCATCTATCTCCACCCTGTAAATGTGAATAGAAATAAGGGTAAGTAAGAGCTAAATGAAATGAATTTATTTATTTATTTATTCATTAAAAGTATAATAAACAAAAAAAAAAAATAAATAAAATAAAATAAAATAATAATTCCATTTTCCCTCTAAGTTTTTATTATTAACTTATCTAATGTGTATATGTATATATACATATATGTATGTTTTGCAGTGTATATTAATGTGTATAGAAGTGTTGCCCCAGTTGCTTTGTTGTATACAAATGTAGGTTTTTTTTTCCTTTTTTTTTATACAATTTATTTACAGCTTTTAGTTTAGTAAATAATCTTTTTATTTTTATCATTATTTAAATAAATTTTTCATTTTCAATTTATTTAATTGCATATTTTTTCCTTTTTGCATTTTTTTGTTTTTTTTTTTTTTGTTTATTTATACTCTCCTCTCCATTTCTTTAAAATTCTAACAATTATTTGCTTTCACTATATATGTTAAATGTAAAGCAAACACTTACGTTCTCCTTCGGAAGATAATGAATATTAAAAAAAAAAAAGAGACGGGGAAATATTACAAAAAGTAGATAATTGTTTAGAGAACACTTGAAAACGAAGCGAATGGGCTGCTTCAGCATGAAGTGTGTGTGAAGATCTTTCAGTGGACCTAAGCAAAGGCTTTATGAATGATTGAATTTTGGGTGAATTAGTTAATGTTTTATTATTAAAAGAGAAGCTGCTGAACCAACGTTTTGGTACATTACAGCTCGAGCAGTTTCTTTGTTTCGCTACCTCTTAATTAATATTTAGTATTCTGAGTATTGAAGACAACACGCACACACACTACACAGGACATAATGTACAGAATATCGGAATTAAGTTTTTTCTAAAGAAAGAACAAGAAAGAAGAAGAAAGAAAGACAAGAAAAAGAAGCAAGGATTGGAACAGTGGAAATGTCTATTTCATAGCCAGCAAGAAGATCATTTTCCATAGGATCTTCTAAGAAGATAACATATTCCTAATGAAATCACTCAAATTGTTTTGAAGAGACATCTTATCCGCATATTTTTTCGTCATCTTCACTAATTGTCTCCTATACTTGGCATTGAATTCATGATAAAGCGCAACAGCCGGGCAAAGAAGGAAATCTCACGAACAACTTGATAACACGATTTGCATGCTAAACCTTTACAAATTGTTACTACTACTGAAATTAATTAAATTAATTGAAATAATGATAAATATCTCAAGCAAGAAGTTGCACAACAAACAATATTTGTTTCAATTGAATGAATTTTATTTATATTTACTTAATGACGAACTTCATACGCAAGTGCGCGTGTGTGAAGCGGTCTCCATTTATTTGTTTTAACACACATATGCCCGAGTATATGTTTCTGATCGGCAGTGTGAATGATTCAGATAGTGGAAAAATTAATTCCGCTTATCTGTAAGGAATTTTTTTACTTTACACCGTTTTAATTATTTTAAGCTATTAATAAGCAAAAACTTTACAATCGGACACGCTCGACCATTAAATATCCTACATCAGTTTACTTGACACAATTCTCTATTTAATTAGGTGGTAAAATGTCAACAAACATACCTTAGTCCCACGTAAGACAATATTGTGTATGGAAGCTTTTGTAAACAAGCGGGCCCATAATATAAACTTTGGCGGTTCAAACTCTTCACATTTTTTCGCGATAAAATTAAATTTTATTGGAACATGAACTGCTACTTTTCATAAGAACCATTAAGTAAAGTTATATAGGCTGGGGTTCAAACAATAGATCTACGCGATCCAAATTTGATACTGCGAATTTCTATTCTGAATGACTGGCACAGATAAATTTTCATTATAAAGACCAAATACGTAAGCTTTGTTGTCATGTAATAGTTTACCTTCCCTACTATGGAAGCCAGGAATTTGGTATAGTTATTTTTTTGTTTTATCCAATTCCTACCACGGATCAATCTTCACTATGAAATTTTCTATTAAGGGGATTCAAAAAATTTGCTTCACGGGAACAAATTTTTTACATGAAGTTATTATGCCGAAATACTACGACTTGGCGATTTTCCCCGGGAAATTTTCACAAACGCATATAAAGGATTTCCCCAAGTCCAGCCTTACATGGGGCGTAGTTGTTTAAAGATAGCCTGACTTACTACATTTGGTCAATAGGCTAAGACATGTGCAATGCAAAAAATTTAATCGAAATATCTCAAAAACTGCCAATGGACAATCATTAGAATAATAGGCAGATAAGCTGGCAATTAAGAAAATTAATAATTAAATCAATTAAGAAAATTACTTCTGATCGACCGGTATAATGAAAAGTGGGTCCATTGTTGGCGTTACGTACATTCCCACCAAATTTACAAAATTAGTTGCCACAAGAGGTGGAGGGGGATATAACGAATATAAAGATATACCGAGCAGTTGATGTTGTTTTCAAAACTTTGAACTGGAAACTTTGGAGACATCTCAAGCCCACAAGTAAAAAATATGAATAAATGATGAAAAATTAAAAATTTGCCCAGAAACACCTCGCTGAGACACTTTAAACTATACTTGATCGTCACAATTTCTCTAAGTTAAAGGTCCACGTTTATATATTGGGGTCCATTAGATGCTTTGAAATTGAGAGATAAATACCGCCGTCTCTTTTACTAAGCTGAACATTTTTAAATTACCTAATATTTGTTTAATTGATTGATTTTCTCTTCAATCAATTTTGCTTTTCTTTTTTGTTAATTTTCAATATTATTTTTATTTATTCTTATTATTGTTTTTGCAATACTTGCTGCTTTTACTCAAATATTTCACTCAGTTTTTTTTTGTGTTAAAATTTAAATTCTTTGATGGCCGTTTTTTTTTTTTTTAGTTTAATTTTCATTTATACAATTAAGACTTTAGTTTTTACGCTCTTTTTTTGATTTTATTTTATATTATTTAAATTTTTAATGTTTTTATGAAATTTTATAATTATTAAT
The DNA here is from genome assembly GCA_000688735.1 of Glossina austeni. NCBI lineage: Eukaryota > Metazoa > Arthropoda > Insecta > Diptera > Glossinidae > Glossina > Glossina austeni. Next base: position 56,681 of record KK503055.1, on the reverse strand, counting down.
TTATTAACTTTGATGTTAAGAAGTATTTAATTCGCTTAATCGTTCAAAGCCATGAAGTATTAATATTTATGAGTAATTTTCTCTTTCTCTTTCTTTTGATTTTTGATTTAATTTATTTACAAAGAATATAAAAATACTATATATATATATATATATATATATCTTACCATTGGACACACACGCAGAAAATTAGTGAATTTTTGTCAAATAATAAAATATTTGTTTCTTATTTATTCTCATAAATTATGGGATAGCTTTTATAAGCGGTTCAATTTTGCGTCTCAGTTATTTCGTCAAAAGTAATCCTTAAGTGGTCACTTGTTGAGGAGTTGCATCATTCAAAGAAAACCATCGCTAGCAAAGCTATCAACAACAACAACTGAACAGTAACGAAGACTAGAAAGGGTAACCAAAAATCACGACATCGTAATATTTCGGCAGGATAAGATGCGGCTTTCTATACCTAAAATCGGCCTAGAAAACGATAGCTGCTCTGAAGTGTAATGTGTTATCTTCCATGCCATAGCCATAAGAAATCTCTGATCAACAATGTTTGCCGATCTTTTCGACTAGGGCTTCTCATGACGGTATCCGCAGATGAACTCTAAAGAATAATTGTTCTTTCCCCGTGGAATCCATGCGCTACGAAAAATTTGTGGCCGTCTATGCAAAATACTTTAAATAAAGTATCGTTAGGTGTGATGAAAAGGCTGGCCTCGATTAAATTTCATAATGATGGCTTAATTAATGGTACTAAGTAAGAAAAAAGTGTTTTTTATCCGGCTTTATTAGTCTCAACATACTCTCGCTCAGGAATGATGCGTTCAGTTCAACGGTATTCTAAATGATGGTCAAATCCGCAAAACCAGGCTTAACTTTTCGCACTAATATTAACATCCTTTTGAGACTTTGAAGCATGTTGACCAGGGCAGGGCGAGGCATCATTTCGAATTTAATGCCAGACAACATTGTCTGTGTTAGAAATCCATAAGGCATAGATGTTTTTGCTCTACTTTGAGTAAACGCGGCGCTTATTTGCAAAAAAGCCCTTTTCATGTCCATATCTTTACGTAAAATAGTGCATTAAATCCTTCTAACTTCACTTTTCGTTCATCGAAAATAATTTTCACGAATTTGTAGATATTTTCCAGTCTTTTCGGCCGTTCATTGCTTTCAACGTCATTAGTTAAAAAGATGAACTCATTTCAAATTAGCAAAGCACAGAAAATTTATTGTTTTCAGCGGAGACTGAACACAACTGTTTTTAAACCAATTCTAAGTTTGAATGGTGTTTTCTCCATTAAAAGGCAACTTTTAATCAAAACATGAAATTAAATTCCAGTTACCAAAAACTACCATAACTACCGTAAGCAAATGAGCTAAATGTCGTGAAATTTGGGAACTGAATTTTTATCGTTATGTGTCAGTCACGACATTTGCGAACCTCTGTGTTAATACAAAAATATTTTGTTGATGACAAAACTCCTCATCGCAGGTTTAGATGTTTTTCGTAAATGTATATGCGTAGTAACTTTCAGAGCGCTATAAGAATTGTAGTATGGGTCAAGCAATCACTTTCTCTAGCTATAAATTTTGTCTAACCATTAATAGAAAAAGAGTATAGTTTGGAAATTTCTGTTCCACTTTTTATGACGGCATATACAGACGGGACGGACGGCTGGAAAGAAGGATAAAGCCATATCAACTTCAAATCGTGCACTCATAAAGACAATCTTAAGACTGTATCTAATGTTTTTTTTCCGGTATTACAAACGCAGGAGCTTTTCCTGTAAATTCCTATCCCTAGGTATAGAAATAGAAGAAGCTTAACAAAAAAGCTTGTAAAAATTTATATCAACTATAAGGCTTAGAAAAAGGGTTAAACAAGTAAGAAAATTATATTCAGCGGGGGCCTAATCTTGTATACCCACCATTATGTTTTTCGCATTCTACTCTCCAAGTTCTTTTATTCGATACTAATATCGATGGTGTTATTAAGAAAAAATTAATCGAGGTGTATACTATATTCATTTCAGAACTAATCCATTTTTAGACAGATAATATATCTTCATTTGAGGAACGTATAAAATAGTTTTCACAATTCTGTCTTGGTTGCCTTATGATAAATAGGCGTAAAATCTCAAAAGAGTGCAACAATGAAAATTTAATCACTTGTAACTTTGCGTGGGCGTGGCCAATTTTTTCCATTTTTGCACGTAGAGAATAGAGGGGTTCGTCAAGGGAATATGGAAAATTTCAGCCTTCTAACTTTTATACTTTCTGACTAATGAAACCCATAACCCATAAATTGTTGTTAAGAAAAATGGAGTATCGCTCAGTTTATACTCCATTGTGGTCTTCTGAGCTGCCCAATTTGATCTATTTTCAATACCAACGTGCGGACAAAAACTTTCCATGTTTGCACCAAATTTGAAGTCGATATCTTCATTTTTACGACGAGGAGAGTGCTAACAATATACACCACACAGACGGACGGATATGGCTAAATCAACTTAGAATTTCAAGGTGATCAAGAATATAATATATAAGTTGAAGGGTCTTTCGTGCTTCCTTTTGGATGTTATACAAAATGAGTACGTCTCAATCCTTGAGAGGTGGGTGTAATAATAGTCTCATCTAGGTGCAGAGGATAACGGTTTCACACACTATAGCATATCTTGGGAACTTATTTATTATGTTATTGAAAGACTGTCTATATGTTCTTCCTGAGGCGAATGAAATCGTTACTCAAAACAGATTTGCAGGTAAACAGAGCCCTATGGCATATTTTTTGGTGCTTAACGCTTAGAGAAAGCTACGAAATATAACCAAATATCTAGGCTCAAGTGATCATACATATTAAAAAGCTATTTAGTTGAGAGACATATAAAAATGTGTATAGAGATCGCATGAAATGACATAACTATATAAATTGTTTACATTTTTAAAAAGTTATTATAAGTTGCCCGCTTTCCGCGAATTTTTTTTCTTGAAAACAATGCGTCCAGTATCGTATTTGTTCATACTTCCCACGGATATTCGGGACTTTTATTAATTTTGAAATTTATTGTCAAAAAAAAAAGTGAAAGAAAATGTTTTTAACACAAATTCACTAATAACTTTCAGTTATTGTGAATGTTTATGATTATTATCTTTTTATTTATTTATTATTTATTTTATTTTTCTTTTTTTTTTAATAATTTTTTAAGCCAAAACCAGAAAATAAATCAAAAAACTTGTAATTTTTTCAATACTTTATATGTAAGTGACAGTTGTTGTGTTGTTTTTGTGAAATTTCTTCTTCCTTTTTTGCACAGATTCATTTAATTGCATGTTATTTAAATATTTCATTTATATTTTTATTCATTTTATTTTAATTATATATTACTTCTTGCTCAGTGTATTTTTTTTTTTTTTTTGTCGTTACTATTTTCGCTTCGTTCTATAAACTTACATAACTAATTTCTTTTTTTGTATCTTTATTTATTCACTGTTTTTTTTTTCTTTTTCTTTTTACTTTTTGTTTTTGTATTTGATTTTTTATCAACTTGTTTTCATTTATTAGTTTATCCTTTGTTTGCTGTATTATGGCTGTCTTTTTGTTATTAATTTTTTTATTTATTTTATTTATTTATATATATTTAGTTATTTTTGTTTTATTTAAATAATTGTATGGACAATTCAAACTCTATTTGGTCACAGCTGCTGCGGCTGTTGTTTTCGTAATGTTGTCATCAACAGTTGACTCCCTCTACTCTGGCATAAATATTGTTGTCCTAACCATACTGTTAGCGCTAAAGCGTATAAACACAATTTCATTATTAGATTTTGTTTCATACATGCGGCATTGCCGGTTAGCGCTGAATTATCCGGATCACCATTAATACGTTTTGAACCTTCAAGTCCCAATAAATTCGGTGAAATGGTCGTAGGCGGCCCTATGCTTAGCATTATTCGTTGTTGTACATTTTTATGAAATACATGCAGTATGGAAACCTCGCAAAGTAAAAGTATACTTGTTTGATATTTTGGTACTGCTTGGAAGAAGCCCTGCAGCACTTGACTGTGCGGATAAATTTCCAATGAGGAATAAGTAGCTGAGCCCTCATATGTATCATGAGTAATACGTTGAAACGGTGTTTTGTAAACCTAAAGAAATGGAACGAATATAAAAAAAAGGATTATGACCATCAAGCAAAGGTATAAGAAATTTCATAAAGAACATAACAACATATCAGTAATCTAAACAAGTACATGAAAGTTGATAAACAATAACATAAGCGACATGAAAAACAAACTAATTGCTACCTATGACTTAACTCTTCAACGATGCGAAAAATTAAATTAAATGAAAACTAGTTCTGAGTTTGCAGCCTCTGAGTCTACATCTACGCAAGATAGGTAGCAAGTCGATTATTAAGGAAACAGTTCTTTAATTTGACCTGAATTGTCCTTATATTCATTCTTTATTCAACTATCGTCCTACAAACATTACCGCAATCCATCAACCAAGCCTTTGTAATACTATTATAAATATGATTCCAATGTTGCCTCCATTTTTATGCAATAGTTTCATGTTTCATCAAGCTTGAGACTTTGGTTCACCCAAGAGACTTTGCTTTATATGTACAACATGGTGACGGCCAGAAATAGAGCTAATATTTCATCCCCCGAAAGACAAGAAATATAATACACGTCGCGCCTTCGGTGGTAAGCATAACATATGCATATTATTTTATTAGTTCAGTTGACAAACTTTCTTCCGAATAGTTGTTTTCGTTGAGTCTTGAGTTAAAATCTCTTTTAAACAATAAGTTAGAAATTTTTTCTTTTTCTGAAATCTTGGTACGACTGTATACACCATCCATTTTCAAAGTTCATTTGCGTCCATCAACCGCAAATATGTTCCATCCATATTTTTACGAACGTGAGCTTTCGAACAACGGATGACAGAAGGGCAAGTGAACAGACGCACTTGGTTTGGAATCTTAGCTTAGATTGTATAGAGAGACAGCCCTGACGGACACAAGTTGACTTAAGCCAAAATAGTCCGGTTGTCTGCTTGCATTTGGCTGCAGAATATTTGATTTGATTTGAAAGGTTGGGTAAAACCTTTACTTGAAGTAAGTTTCAATAGCTTGAGTATTCAATATGAGTGGCAACGGAGCAAGGGACGATATATAGGTACGTAATAGGTGCAGTGTAACTTTTATAATCGTGACATTTCGTTCGTAATTGTAAATTGTAAAGATTTTGTACATTCTCATAAAATAACGCATAGGTGCGAGCTTCCGGAAAGTTGTTTGCTTATAGTATAGTGCAGTTATCCTTAATTCGAACGGAATAAAAATCGGGCCAATATATTTGCTATTAAGCTTTGCGTCCTATGCCCTCTTTTGCTTTTTTATGAAGAGTTGCACGTGAAACTGATTGGCCAGTTGAGAGTTTAGGGATGACACCGCATATCGAGAGTTATAGTGAATCTTTTCTACAACAAATGCTTTCTTCTTGATATCTGTTTATCAAAAATTAAAGTAATGAAGAACCTTGTCTCACCTTCTCATCAATCAGCTCAGCTAAATACTTAAAATTAAAATATGATTATCATTAACTCACTTTTCGGCCATTGATGTACCAAGTGATGTTTGCCGGTGGATAGGAGGGGCCAATTGTGCACACCGCTTTGAAATTATCATTTGACGTTATCACTTTCTTATCGACTTGCATAGCCGGATCATCTTTGGGTAATTCAATAACTTGCATATGCGCTGAACGTATATCAGTATGAAAGAGCGGAGCATCTTCCGATACTTCGCATTGATAATTGCCAGTTAATTCTCGAGTTACACCTTTGAGAGTGACCGACGTAGCGTCCGAATTTGTTAACTGCACATGTATACAACATTAAACCGGAGAGGAAAATAAAGCATAAAAAGAAAAAAACAAAAAAAAACGTAGAGAGTAGAATGGGAAAAATAATTATGATATTTTTTCTTTAATTGAAAAGAATAAAAAAAAACAAAATTTAAATGTATTTTTAACAAAAGGTTATCAACACTTATAATCACTTGACTGTCATGTACACGCACTGTTTTTATTATGTTAACCATAATAACGTTATCGCATAGAGTGGCTGGCTGCATGCCGCTGTTACGCTATTCTAGTGCTTTTCGGTTGCGTTATTATAATTTTCATGTTAATTATGTGCGTATACTCGTGTGTTTTTGCATACTTTAGTTAATGGATTGTATTGTTTTTAATTTATAATTAAAAATTTTGTTATATTTGGTTCTCGTTGACGTTGTCTGCTCTTTTTTCTTTTTTAAGTAAATTTTATTTATTTAAAGACTGACACACAGACTTTTTAATATAACAAGCGGATAAGTGCACAAGTCAGACATTTAAAGAGCGTATGTTTTTGAAACCGAACACGTTAAATAATTTCATCCACGCAGCCATTTAGTTAAAAGAGCTTAAGGCTATTTTCATTTTAAACATATTATGTTAAATTGTTTTGCAGTTAATCAAAAATAAGAAAAAATTTATAGCGGGATTTTTTGTTGCTTCACTTGTATAATAATCCTAAGTGAACTTCGTTGGATTGTTTTGATTACATCTTGCACCATTTCCGGTACATGGTTTATTAACTTTCTGCGAATATACCATTTCATCTCTCTCCTATTTTGCGATTACGTCAGTGCAGGAAGCTGTTCGTTTATGAAAGTATAATTTTAGATTATAAATAAGTAAACACTAAAAAAAAATTTTTTTTTTTAAAACAAAAAACCCTAGATTTTATGTTTTTGCTAATTGTAAGCGTACTTATATGGTAAATCATCTCGGCTGGTTATCGAATTCGGCCGTAAAAAAATAAAAATCTCGCACACCATATGTTAGGGGAAAACGCAGGGTATTCACCTTAGGCGGACCATTTTGATGTTTTGATGTTTTTTTAGGGGATGTCGGGTTAAATGTCATGTATGGTCTCAGTCCTTTTCTTGTCAAGTTCAATGTGGAAAGCGGAACGATGGGATCCTTTTGGGTGATCATCGACGTACCGAAAGTCTCACCTTCTCGCGGTGCTTCCTATAAACTGACAGTTGCTTATATGGCTATCGCTTTCGAGAGTTGCACAGTCAACGGCAAAGAATGTGTTTAAGATTTACTATCTAAAACCTGGCGACGGCCTTTTTTGGTGAAAGCCTGAGCGGTGTATCGGAAGACGGCGCCCTTTTCTAATGAAAATGATTGAGTAGGTATCTGACTATGCGACTACTGGGTGCGGCCCTTCGGGGAGTATCATGGTGGCTGTGATTACCCCGAAGTTTCATGGGGAACTAACCTAGAGGTGTTTAGGTAGGCCTCGACGCATATCAATAAGCGAGAAAATGGCTCTCACTCATTCTCAAATGAAAACAGATTACTATTAATAAGCTTTACCGTATAATTGGAAAAAGGGAGGTTCATGTTATCTTAGCTTTTTAGTTAAGCTGATCAATAGTGTTACAGATTCGGCAGCCTTTTTGAATGAAATTAACTTCAATTCTCGTGTCAGTTCCTAAAATTTTATTCATGGCCTTTAAACCATAAATTTTTTAGTTCACTTAATACAATCGCAACAACGAACTCTACAACAAATTAAAAAAAAAAAACTCTTTGTAATCATCAGTCATTGACGAATCGATGTCGTATCTTAGCAAGACAATAAAGTAATTTGGTCGCTTATTGAAGTCAAATAATATGTGGTATTCAATTCAGGGTTGCCAGGTCTGATTAGCGTCCTCCTAGTGTTTATTCGCACTCCTATACTTAAGGTCTTTAACTTGTCGAGGATTATTAATAAGCCTTTTGTTCCATATGTAATGCTAAGAAAAAATATGTAAATCTTTTATGAATAATTATTTAAAGGGAGGAAGGAGCCGCGTTTGTTAGTTGACGACACCACGACTGAAAGCCCATTCAGCTTTTATTTATATGGGCGACGTACTTTAGCCGTACCTTAGATATCGCTTAATAAGTCTCATGAATAGAAAATTATATTCTTCGTATTTAGATATAAGATCTTGGATATGGAAATGGACTAAACAAGCGTTTCCCTATCTGTGTGCTTATTTTCTATTGCTCGCACTACACATGCGAAATTAGCTGCTGCTTGCTTTTAGCCATTCATAAAAATCAAATTCTAAAGTTAATATACTCTAGTGCTCTGTTTGAAATTCTCAGCATATTACGTTGTAAACTGTGACGAGCTAAAAGGAAGCAATTCAAGTTATTTAAAAAAATAAAACCAAAATATTGTAATATTTCAATACTATAAACAGAGTGCCGGATAAAAGCAGAAATCCATCACAAATACTGGCCGATGGTTACATTAACACTTGTTCAACCATCTGCCCGGATGTATATGCGCATAGTGATTCTTTTTCAATCCAATCGATAACTTAATTAAAACAAATTGAAAATTCGTAACACACCAGGATGGACCTGAACGAATTTTTTCTTTTTTTTTTTTTTTGACAAATTTGTCAATCATATGAAATTTCAACGAAATAAATTAAAAAAAATAAAAATAAATAAATAAATAAAACCAAAAAAATTATGAATCTCTCGTCCTTTTGATTGCAAGCAACCGCTGATGATGGCAAAACCACTAACATAACGCCTGACAACACATTGTGATGCGTTGAAGTAAAAAAAAAAAAAAAAAAAAAAAAAAAAAAAAAAAATAAAAATTGTTTTTTGTATTGATTATAACGCAAAATATCTCTCCCGCTTTCTCTCTCTCTCTCTCTCTCTCTCTGTCTGTCTCTCTCGC
>KK503055.1:0-30792 GCA_000688735.1 Glossina austeni | reverse complement strand
TCATGGAATTTTGAAAGAATTTGTTTGAATGTTGAAAAATTGCACATGATCGTCAATAGTTGCAACATCCATACGCCATCCTACGAACTTATTGATTGGAGCGTTATATATATAATTTTTATTACTATTATTTTTGAGAGAAATAAATTCGAAATATAAAGTCTTAAAGCAGTAGCATCTAAGGCTTTATTGAAAATTCTACTGCACTTGAAGATAAATTACTTTATTTCGTTTGTATTATTTTTCTGCTTTGCTTTTCTCAGAAGATTAAAAATAAGTAAAATGTTAAAGGAAATGAAAAGTTTTTCTTCACAATTTACTTTTTCATATAGACGAACCTGTGGCCGGTTTACGGTTTTCGTTATCGAACTTTTACATGCTACGAAAGACAAAAATGGTATAATCGAACATTTTGCCTTAATGGTATTCGGTTACTTTTCTATCGAGTTTGGCTTCTCGTTTGCTATTTATGCTATTTGTGGCATTCAAAATGCAAGGTAGAGGTAAACCAAACATAATGTTTGGATACAAAATTAGTTATTGTAGTATAAAGCAAAGCTTAGTTATTATTATGCTTTCTTTTTTTTTTTTTATTGTATAATAGCTTAATAGCTAAGTTGGTTTTTATAATTTCTATATCTTTGTTGTCTCTCCTTATCCATTTCATCTTTTACTTTATTCTTTATTTCCAACGACGACTTGATTGTTGTCACCGGAGGTTTATAGAGTTCATGTGTTTTTTGAATGGAATTGTGATCCCTTTGTGCAGATATTGCAGATCACATGTCCAAAGCACTTACTTAAGCACTACTAGTAATCCTAAGTTTCCCCTTTTTCTTGTTCACACAAAAAGTTTTTCGTTAATTCCACATTCATTTATATGGCTTTTTATAAAAAGTTCATTGTACCCAAAGGTAAAATTACGGACAATTATTATTTTTTAGACATTTTGAAGTTTCTGGGATTAAATAATCCTTCCATGTCTATTAGTTTTGTCGAACGTGTGGTGGGTTTCATAACGACATTTTATTTTATTTTCATTTTGAACATGAAATTCGAGGGTTCCCTTGTTTTCGAGCTCGAATATGAACTCGAGCAAACACTCATGACCTATTGAATACTATCAACTCAACGAGCAGCTGTTAACTAGCGCCATCAACCTATTTGCCAATTCGATATCCCATACGAATTTAAGTTTTCTCGATAACGAGAAACGTAAATCGGGTGTTCGTCGATCGGTAGCGATTGCAGAAAAAAACCCCAAGAAAGAAATTATTCAAAAATTTCACAAGTGGCTAGAACAAGAATAATTTTTCGCCACATATTAAAGAAAATTTATTTTATGCGGGGCATAGTGACCAAAAAAATTATATAAAAAATGTACGAAATAGCGAGAAAAACCTGGACAAAAAAATTTCGCACAAAATAAATAGCATAACCAAAAAAAAAAAAAAAAATCGCAACGAAGACTTATACGAAAAGACATCGCAGGAAAACAGATTCAAATCTATATCGAATCACAGCTTTCAGTTCAGTTCGACGATGCCAAAGCTTGCCCAAGTTGTCTTCAGCTAAAAAATCGGTTTTGCTTTGCATTTCAATTTTAGGAATTTTTCATCAGCTTTCTTTAAAGAGAAATTACTTCAGTTTGATTCTATAGTTTTTTTTCTTGTGTTTTTAGACGATTAAAAAAAAAAAAAGTAAAATAAAAGGAAAACTTTCTGCTTTACATTGTTTGCATACATTTTCAGTTTTATAAAAACGTGTGAATTTTTGCTCTTCTATATGTGTGTCTATGTAAATGTACTTCGACTATGTCATCTGGCATCTAAGAAAAAAAAAAAGAAAAAAAAAAACTCATAAAGACCTACTATATGGAACAGCTGCATACCAACACTTTGCGAGCTTCGTCACCTAGATTTGAAAGAACTCTTCACAATGTGTATTTGTAGAGGCCACGCGCGTGTTCATGATTTATTCGCTTATCAGGAGTTACAAGAATATTCACTCACACTTACACGGTGAAACAACAAAAGCCGTATACTTGTATAATATTTGTTGTTGTTGTTGTTGTCGATTTTAATAGAGTTTCTCTCTCTCTCTCTCTCTCTCTTGTTTTCGTTGTATCAGCTAAAACTAACAATCTTTCGTTTGGAATACATTACAAAATCGTACACAATCGTATGTACGTATGTACGCATTTTATATAGTGATTGTCTTAACATGAAAGGGTTTCGTTTTTTTTTTTTCTTTTTTTTTATTTTTGTTTCATTTTTTTTGCTACTTTATACGACTTACATCAACGTTTATTCCAGACACGGGAAACACTAGAGTTGGCGGTGACTCTTTCGGCACATAACGATAAAATTCCTCTGTTCCAAAATACCAACGTACGGAATATAAAGCTGCCTGGATAAGAAAAAAGAAAAATAAGTTTTTTTTTTTTTTTTTTCGTTTTGCTTTGGGAAGAAAGAGAGTAAGTGAAAACATTAGTTTTCAAAAGAATTTCATTTGCAATTAATTTAATTAAGTATTTTTGAGATGAAGCTAACATTCTTCTACCGTCTTCTTCTATACGTTTTTAAACTTATGTCAGTATAACTGGGCTGCTAAAGAAGTTTCTTAAGTTTTTTTTTCGCTTTTTCACTTTCACTCTCCTTTTCTCGCTTATTAAGAGATATGAAGAGGAATATATAAAGAGAAGGAGAAAACAATTTCTTCATGTGCTTTTTTTTTTTTTTTTTTTTTTTTTTTTTGCTTTACTAAGTCATTTAGACAATAACAGTTTAACAACCTACCTGTTCGAGGTCATACTGACAGGACAACGTTGCTGCATTACCCATAATGACAGCTTCTGGCACAAATATTTTCAGATCCTTAAGGCAATCAGCTGCAAAAAAAAAAAAATAGAAAAAAAGTAGAACGAAGCGTCAAACTATCATTCATGATAAAGCTAAAAAACTGACAGAGTAAGAGAAATTAAATTAAAAATGAATTTTATATTAATATTACATTTTCTGAACAAATGAAACACATGCGAATGATGTATAAATCTGGACTGACTACATAAATAAGCGTTAAATATAAAACGAATATCGCAAAGTATTTAATTTTATTTCTAATTTATTTCTTATCATAAACAAATAGATGGAAAATTAAATACTTTATGATTTTTTAGCAATGATCGTTCATTAACACCATTTCGTCTGAAAAACACAATCCACGATTTTTAAATTTTCTACTCTACAAAGCAAGTTTGTCTTCTTGTTCTGAAATCAATTCATTCGTTTTGTTTGGCAGCATTCCAGTCTAACATCAAAGTTGAAACCGTCGAAATCAATTCAAGTATGCATTCATTATCGGCTTTCAATTTAGATCGCTTTTCGCAGGGAACCTGTCTTGCAAACCGTTTTAGATCTATGAAACTTGAGGAGTCATAGCGCTATCAGTGAATTATAACTCAAAAGCTTAATTTTTCTATAACTGAACGTTCAATGTACGCCACTTTGATAAAACTTTTGCTAGTTATCGTGGGTGGGTAGCGGTGAGAACGACGGGGATGCCACGACTGGGTTGCATTGAAACCGCGTTCTCTATCCCGAGATAGACAGGTATTTAAAATTACGTTCCCTCTCACTACAGCGGCGCACATGCCCACATGATATATTTTCGCTTGCAAGGAGTTCGTTGGATAATACCTTTCGGGCGAGTGGATAACTCTTTCTCAGTCGGTGCGTCGTCGAACACCGTGCCTTTACCACAGCGATCAACACTGACCTATTAAAGACATCTGTCCCTAGATAAGGGACAGATCTGCTTGCCCTCAAGTGAATTGCATCTAAGCTCAATTTAATATCACTTCACGTGTTCATGTGAAATATTCAATGTTTTCTTAACATTGACGTCGACAATTTGCCATGTTCGCTACTTCGGCGAATACTTTAAACAATCGAATAAATTTGCTTTTCTTGCCGTCTTAAGCCTTTCTCAATACTTCGAAAAGGGAAAATTTCCTGAGAGTTGTCGTATGCTTCTTTGAAACGATTACAGGCTTGAATGGATCGATATTAGTAAAGAATGCTCGAAGAAGCCGACATCCGGAACGATGTGCCATAAACTAATTCCAACTTGCTTGCCTCATTTATATTTTCTTTTACTTCCATTTTATGTCGACATAAAATTGAGCTTTGAATGGACGCGAACAAAAAAGCCTAGAACTACGGAATTTTCCTTTGATGCAAGGCAAATATGTTGCATTTGCATTAGATTATAAATCGTAAGCGGACAATGTGGAAATATGTAATAAAAAATACAAAGTATTTTATTAAATCATATCTCCTAAAAGTAGGCCATTTCGTGTGAACGCATTTTATTTATAAATCATTCCCAATCAAGATGATGAGAATTGTAACTCATTACAGAGCAACCAACCAACCAACCAACCAACCAATCTTTTCATGTAAATAAATTATTAATTAATTGTTCAACAAGATTTGCTTATTGTCTTTTAATTGTGAAAGAGATGTTTGTGTATTCAAAAAATATGTCTCGTGAAATTAAAAACTATTTACTGATTAAGTAGAAATTATTTACATAAGATAATAATGAAAGTAAGAAAACATGGGGTCAGACAAATATTTGTACAAATATTATTAAAATGATTTGATTCCGTTGAATATTCTTTTTTCTCTTTCCTTAAATTATGCTCGCCCTTAATTAATGTTAAAATTTAACTTATCCATCCTTCTTCTCTTTCATTTGTTTTATTTAATTTTCATCCACTTGTACTTAATTAATTGTACGCATGTGTTAGTTTACAATTTTTGTTCATATTTATTTTACTGCAATTTGGTTCGTCTTTTTCTTTTTTTTTGTTTTTTTTCTTTTAGTAATTTTAATTCATCTCGGTAAATACCAATTTTTGCCGGCACTCAAGCTCATATATATATATATACCTTCGTAAAATATTATTAATAATTATCATAACATCAAAAAAAAAACGAAAGGAATTGAATTATCCCTCTTTCCTTTAACTTTTTATACATAAACTGATGACCTGATCGCTTCGTCTTGCCGGCGGCCAATGGTATATTAAAGGGAAATAATTAAAATAATCAGCATAAAATTTTTATATTTAACACCCGAGCACCTCGCTTCGAACATGCATTTACTTTAATATGCATAATAATATGTCATTTTTTTGCGTATATCTGGCGGCTATCGTTGTTATTGCTGTTGTTTTTACTGAAGATGACAACGGTGACTATGATGATAATGATAATGATAATGATGATGACGATGATGATAATGATGATGATGATGATGATGATGATGATGATAACGGTGTTGCAAATGCTCTCTACCGTGTAACGAGTCTGTGTGTAATAATTGAATTTTCAATTAAACAATGTTCATCAGAAAGAATTGTAGTAATATAAATGTTATTAAGCTCCTGCGCTCAGATGTAGATGTAGGCCATCCAGGCAAACAAACAATCAACCGACCAAGCAAGCAACTAACCAACCAACCAACCAACCAACCAGCCAGCCAGCCAACCAATCGGACCGTCCAGCAAGTCAACCAAGCTGACTCGCTGCCTATTTGCCTGATTTTCTTGATTTTTTTTTTTTTTTTTTTTTTCGCCCTCTTTGTTGGCGAGTTAATTCAGTGAGTTGCAAGTATTTATGCCATGCATGCATACCATGCATGATGATGGCAATGCTGGCGGTTTGAGGTGTTCGTTCAATTGTCATAAATTAACATTTCATTTTTAATACTTTATTTTTGATGTCACGCTTTCCCCAGTCAGTAATTAAGACTTTTTTCCTTTCCTCCTTTTTCTCTCTCTCCCTATTTTTCTCTTTTTTTGTTTTCTGCCGCACTCAACCATTTACTTTTAATTTTTTCCATTCCATTGTAATATGCATGGAATAAAATGACATGATATCGATTCGCAAGACCACGATGCGTACGCATTTCAACTCCTATATATATCGTTCGTTTTTTTTTTCATTTGCATGGCCCGGCGATTTTGTTGAAGCGTAAAATATCTATTAAGTATAAGCATATGCAAGCGCAAGGTATAAGACAACCAAAAAAAAAAAAAAAAAAAAAAAAAAAAAAAAAAAAAAAAAAAAAAAAAATCGTTTAATTTCCCATAAAAATGCTTTGTTTTTATCATTGTTCTCTCTGTGTGTGCGCAAGAAACTTAAATAGTTTACGAAGGAACAAAAAATTTCATTTAATTTATAATTATCAGCAATTTGGTTTTCATCTTCCTTTTCGCTGTCTGAATCGTTTTATCAAGCAATTTACTATAATTTTGTCTCTTTTTTTTTTTTATTTTTTTTTTTATTTTAATTGTCAAATGGATGCTTATAAACACATGCGTTGCTGGTTTGTATAAGTGTAACATGTATGGCAATCTTATTGTTGATCATATGTTATGCTTATATTCGCACATTCACGTACATGCACATAAATGTACGATGGGTTTCCTTTCCTGTCAATTGAATATAATGATGTGTCAACTGCAGGCAAATAGCTATTACTAGCAAATGGGCGCATACGCATTAAATCTTTCACTACTAATGATTTCATGGGAATGTATGCCATTGTCCTTACTCTCGATAAAACATACAGACACATTTGTTTACTTGTTTTCATATGTCACAAATTATCAGCTGTAAATGTCATTTAGCCATAACCGTCATTGCATCTGAGTTTGTCATAATTGTTAAAAATATATTTATTTATTTCCTGTTAAATATTATTTACATATTTATTTATTTTTATTTTTATTTTTATTTTTTTTTTTTTAATGAAATTTGTTAATATACTCATTTTCATAAATATCTTGCAATAAAATCTATAGTCGTCACTCACATACGCCTTTATTGACATAATTGAAGGCTTAAGTGGCTTTTTCATTTAATCCACTTTTTACGCTCATAATAGCTTTTGATTTATTTAAATATTTGCCACTAACCAAAATATAATTATTATTATTATTTTTTTTTAATAATTAGTAATAAAATGAGCAAAAATTTTAAAAGGTTGAAAGAGAATTATAGCCAACATACCCATTACGCTTACGGCTACTCTCTTTCTCAACTCTCTTACCCTATCATATAGGGCTCCTTTCCTAGCTCCTTTCCTACATAGTCGAAATCCTCTAAAAAGAGGAGCAGAAAAAATGAACCACAGGCATTACACAGACTGGTACGTGTACGCACAGATGTGCTCAAGTCGATTGAGAATCCGAAATGCTGCTCAAGAATACATTTACTTTATGGAGTTTTTAAAGCTTCCTGCCGAGTGTTGCAAATGTGTTGATAAAATCAATATACGCTCAATCTGCGATGATAGATATAAAAAGTTTCCCTCCCAAAATATAAAACTTGGCTTATGTGAGAGATAATAGAAACTTCATTTTATTTTTTTCGCAAAAAGTCGACAGAGGTTTTTTCATTGTAAGCCCCTTAAAAATTTTACCACAGACCTTAAATCTTTTCCTCGTACAAACTTAAATTCCCATATGTATATAATTTTTCATGCATTTGTATGTATGTATATATATATATATATATATAGAAATAGAGAACTGATTCATATCATTCAAGTAAATCCTCTTCTTAAAGAGCTAGAGATACATCTGCATACCTTGCATTCCAGCGTATGTGGCATATATTTACATACGGTAAAGCAAATAACTTTCTTGCTTTCCTATATATATAGAGATGGCTAACTTTTATCGTTACTGTTTGCATATTTGCTTTGACGACGAAGAAAACAATGATGTTTATGTAACAAAACCTAATCAGAGATGGTTAATTTTTTAAGCTTCCTATGAATTTGCTGCAGTAATGGAGGGCAATGTGTGCTAGTATTTTAATAACGAATGATGCATATGTGTGCAGCATTGTGTCCAGAAAACTAAAGCTAATATGTTGCACAGGTATTTATTTAGTGGGTAAGAAGAACCGAAGAGAGAATGGAAGTAAGGACGTGCATTAATCTTGTAATGCGATATGTGATTGTGTGCCATATTTATTAAAGGGAACTATAAATTGTATTGTGTTCTGCCTTCCTGCTCATCCGGGCTTGCGTATACTTCTCCGTGTTATGGTATTTCCTCTACAGGAAAGTTTTGATTTTTTAAATTTTTGAATAAACAGAGCAAACAGAGTAAATTCGATAGTAATTTCAATATGTTGCTTGGCAGCAAACGATTCGTATGATCAAAAGATTTTTTATTCCACAGTAAGAAAAGTGTATAGAGATGTAAATTTACTATTCGTTACAGTGAGTCGATAATCGATGGCTATCAATGTTAGTCAATATCTATCACTCAATATTCTTCTATGTGAATTTGGTTCGCACATAAGCCTCCATAAAATTCGGAATCGATTTAGTTACTTCTTCCATTCTTTCTTCTTTCTTTCATCATTTTCTCCATCTATTGGAAAACACCATAGGAAGGTAAGCCAAAGATATCCGTTATGTAAACTCTTTCTTACGCGGGGTAAATGACATAAACCATACACGAAATTCAAGTTGGTTATCTAGTTGACTGCTATAGAAAATCTAAATTTGTTAAATCCGCTCTTGAATAAATTCTATCGCAAGCAGTGTGCTCATCCAAAGGTGCACCATAATTTGTAATAACTTTAAAGCTACGGCGAAGGACTGATAACTGACCGGATAGTGACAAATTGCTTTGTAAAATTTCATTCTGGAGATACGATCTTAAAACATGAGCTGAAGGCAGGAAGCTCTTCCGACAACCTTTTAAATGGAATATTGGAGAAAAATCCATGCCAATCAACAAGAGGTATAGCAAAAAACTTGAACATCTCACAATCAACTGTTAACCGCCATCTGAAGATAATAAGGAAAGTCATCAAGTTAGCAGTATGGGTACCTTACAATCTCACTGAGCGGAATAAAGAAAGTCGCACAAGTCTGCTCTCGCGATTCAAAATTTACCCTTTTTTTTGAGAGAATTATAACAGGCGATGAGAAGTAGGTTACCAATGACAAAAAAACAGTGGCTTGATAAAAATCAACCATGCCTACCAGTCCGAAAATAAACATCCGTGACAAAAAGATTTTAGTGTGTGTATAGTGGGATTGTCGAGGCATAATTCATTACGAGGAAATCAAATTTAAGGATTACTGCGGATAGATATGTCAAGCAGCTGCAAAGAGTGCAAGAGAAACTCCATGAAAAGCGTCCTGCACTCGCCAATCGCAAAAACAGTGTTCTTCTACACGACAAGACGCAACCACACGCAGCAAGGATGACTCAACAATCCATTCTTGAGATTGGATGGTCGCTTTTACCATCCCTACCTTACTCCCCGGACTTTGCCCCCACAGAGTACCACCTTTTTTCGTCCTTGGAAAAATTTTCTAATATAAAAACCTTTAATTTTGAAAAGTAAGCCAGTCACACTATCGAAAATTTCTTCCAGTTCAAAATTGATAAACTGAAGGAAGATGGGAGAATAAATTAATATAATTTTGTTATTCATTGAAAGCATAATAAATGTCTGATAAAAAAACGGATAGTGACTTATGACTCAACCTAATCTATTGCTTGTTTAAGTTAGGGAATTGGAATTAATCGCTAACTTAACCTAATATATTGCTTGCTTAAGCTAGGGAATTAGTATTATCGTTAACTTTCAATAGACAATTATTTGCATAAACTAAAAATATCTCTTCTAAGTTAATCCTGCAATTTTTACTTTAGTGGAATCAATGGCGGGAATAGAGAACTGGAGTCAAATAGCGGGGTTTCTCTACATATCTCTCAGCAACATAATAAAGAAAAGAGAACTTTACAATTTTTAAGTTAAATTTAAAATTTTTCAACAACATATACGCAAGCAACAAAATTAAATATATAATGCGGCAAAAAGTAGGCAATAATAAGTAAAATCATGTATTCAAATAAAACGCAATTGATAAAAGATAAACGTAGTTAAACTTACCGCTTAAACTGATTTCCATGATAATGAACCATACACCTGCCAAATAATTGAACCACTGATAGAATTTTCGACGATCAATCATTTTGTTTGTTTGTTGTGGGTAGGAGAACCGTACAGCTTAAGGATGTAATCTGAAAATAGTAAAAAAATATAAAACAATTACTTGGGATTTATTTTATTATCGAGTTGAAAATAAAAACGCCTCAGAAGATGTCAAATATTTGTTTTGTTAAATTTTAATTAAAATAAATTTTTTGGGAAAAATTCAACGAAAAGAATTTCGCTACTATTAAATGTTTGAAAAAAAAAAAAACCAAAAAAAAAGAAATAACAATGAAGTGGTGGATGGTGCTTGTTTTCTTAACCTAAAAATAATTGTCACTCCTAACCGAACCACATTCTGGACGATATATTATCAATATTTGTAATTGCAGTTCTATAACCATTCTTTATTCGTACATGCACACAGCGCGGGAAATGTTTAAATATTTGTCCTTTTGTTTTACAGTTTAATTTTCAACTTTTCATAGACATTTAACCTAAATTTTGTATTTGGCTGTCAACACTATAGGAAGGATTGTGGTAACAGATGTGAATTTATTTTCTATTGTTCTGCACAGACCATTATACGCGGCAGAAAGTTAAAGCGTGAGAGATGTTTGTTTGAATAAGTAAATGTGTGAAAAATAAAATTTGAATATTTTCGTAGTGATTTAAAGCGAAATGAAACAAACATCATTTCTTGCAGTCGATTTTTCTTCTTTTTTTTTTTTGTCTTAATGTTACGCTTAATTTTTCAATTAGTTAAATTAAATCTTTTTATCCTTTAAGGGGAAAACGAAAAAGTTATGGTTATTTTTTCATTCACCAATTGCTCTGCTGCTACAAAGTAAAACGTTATTTATTGTTTTGCCTTTTTACAGCTAAAAAAAAAACGAAATAAAAAAAAAAAGTATTTTTCACACACGAGTGCACTGCTGAGCGTATGAGTACCAACAAAATTGCACACAGCCAGGCGTATACGCAAAATAAAAAAAAAAAAATTCCAATTAAATTGTAACGCTGTCCACTGATTTATTAACAGACGTAATTTATTGCATAAATAAAAAAGGAAAACAAAAAAAAAAAAAACGTAAGACTGGAAAGAGTAGCAAAGCAGTCTCGCGCAAGCAACAAACTTAAAAGCTACAACCTTTAGATTTAACAATTAATTAATGAAATTTTATTTTAAGCTGTGATAAAATTTAAAAAGGAATTTTAATTTACTTCCATTTTGTTGTCACGTTGTCAATCATAGACAATGAAGTCAATAACTTTCATATAAGCACAGTAGACATTCTTGTCGTGATGCCGTCGTTGGTTCGATTGTAAACAATATTTCGTTCATGCATGGAGATGTGAAGTCGATCTAGTCTCTCTCTCTCTCTCTCTCTCTCTCTCTCTCTCTCTCTCTCTGTACCTCTTTCTCTCACTCTCTTTCTTTGTGGAACATAAATTAAACGAACGCATATTACTTCTATGTGGTGTACACGTTTTATTTCATAATTCGTTATAGTACACATACACAATTAACATGTGTAGCAGATATCTGTGCTCTGCGGGTGTAGATGCACGCCATTTCTGCGAAATGCAAATACACGTATTGTTGTATGTTTGTTGGCACAGCCGTGGACACAAAAATGGCACATACTTCAAAAGGTTCATTAAAAGATTCATAAAAAAATACTGGAAATTTGTTAAATCGTACAACATTCGCGATATAAATGTGTATTAAGGTACGCAAAACCCAGACGCACTTAAGGTAAATCCACCGTTTATCTTACTAATCGATTCAGAATCACTTTCCAAACGCTATTGAACACAATTATGATCGAACCGCCACTTCCCATATAACAACTTATTTTGAATAGGCATTATATGATATAGTGTGGTATGTAATTAGGGGATGTGTTCCACTCCAGCGGGCGAATTTTGTATTTCTTTTACAATGAAAATAAGTAAGAATGTTATATTCCGCAGGGGATACCCACGACTATACTTTTCGCATTCTACTTTCCAAGTTCTTTTATATGATACCCATATCGTTGGTATCATTAAGGAAAAAATTAATCCACCTGGTCGGCGTGTCTACCATATTCACTTTAGAATTAACCCATTTTTAGGCAGACAATATATCTTCATTTGAGGCATGTCCAAAATAGTTTTAAGCCTTCTGTCTTGTTTGCCTTATGACAAATAAGCGTAAAATCTCAAAAAAGTGAAAAAATTTAATTTAATCACATGTAATATTATGTGGGCGTGGCCGATTTTTTCTTTTTTGCAGGGTTGGGTTTTTTTTTAAATAAAATATAAACATTTTCCGGGTTCAAACTTTAACAATTTTTAGGTAAAGAGTAAAAACCATATATTTTTGTTTAAAAAAAGGAGTTGCGTTCAGTTTATGCACCACTGGGGGCTTCTACTCAGACCAATTTGGCCCATTTTCGATGCCAACCACCGAGCAAAAATTTCCAATGTTTTTACCAAATTTGAAATCGATGTTTTCATTTTTGCGACCAGGAGAGTGCCAACAATAAACACCGCACAGACGGACAGACTTGGTTTAATCAATTCAGAATTTCACGTTCATCTTTATACTTTATAGGGTCTCTGAAGCTTCCCTTTGGGTATAAAAATTATAAAAAAAAATCCTTCAGTGATGGGTTTAACAAGGGAAAAAACAAAGAAAACAAAAACGAAAGGCTAACGGTATTAAATCTGATGAAATATTTTGTGCATATGATTAAAAAATGTTTGTCAGACTCTTGGTTTAAAAGTATGCTCTTTATATATATATATATATATATATATATATATATTTCCATGCCTGTACACATTGACTTGCTTCATTTTTAATTATCTGCATGTTTAATATTTTCTTAATTGGGTAACTATATCATTTCAAACATTTATTCGTTTGTCGGCTATTGTTAAAAAATTTAATATGGCTGTGTAGTTGACTATCGGCTGCTACAACAAAAGGATCAGTGCATTCATTTTGTCATTCCGTGTATAACATTTCAAGGTACGCTGCATAAATTTTACATTTAGTAAATATTACTAGTGTTTAATAATTATTATTAGTGTTAAATTTAGCACACACTTTTATTATAACATATTGTTGATCGACTGTGATGTATTGTGATATCTATCTGGAACAAAATATCCACAACATTCGGCTTACATCAAGTGGATGCAGTCCAAATTTATCGTAGAGTTGCTGAGCTTTGAAAAAAAGTACGAACTCAATAAATTCTCACATTTTTACTAGCTTTGCGCATTCATTTAGTTCTAAGCGATTTTTTTTCCTTCTTAAAGGGAGGAGTCATTTTAATGCTTTCCACACAGAGTTCAATTATTCGATTGTAAGGTTAAGGTAGCAAAAACAGCTGACGTTTGTAAACAAACTTTGTCGGGTTTTAATCTTTGATTAAATGGTAGACTTTGATAATGTCACGGCATAACCTCAAGCAGTGATATTTGCCAGCATAGCTGATTTTTCTTCTTTTACGTGTAACAATATTGCTACCTTTTCTCTTCCCCCCTCTACCACGAACCATTACTAACCACCAATATGTACCTATAGCGGACATCTCTTAAGTGATTGGTCGGTCATAAAAGAAAACAAAAAAAGCGAGAAGGTTATAAAAGAATGCCACAAAGCAATCAAAAAATTTTAATTGTCCGGTATAAGCACTTACTTCTAAATTGAAACATTATTCAAACATCGATTCGTTTCACTTCCTACATTAATATAATAAATGTCTCTTTGTTAATTTTTTTGTTTTTTTTTTTTCTCAAAAACTCCCGACCATCTGTTGACCTGGCTAATGTAATAGTTTTTTTTTTTATACATGCTTTATACCTGATTGATATCCGGAAAATCAGCATAACCCGCATTTATTATTCTGATTTATTTTAATTATCATTTTCATCAATTATATTAAAATTAGTTTTTACATTAGATTTGTTTTTCAATTTTTTTCCTATATTCACATCATTATTTCTCTGATATATATAAAGCTACCGTTCGAACATGAAGTTATTTAACGGTATATTTTATCAACATAATATAATTAAAGTTTGCTTCAATCACACATTTACTTTTACTGTTTAAATGTCACGACACAACATGTTAGTTATGTCAGATATAATTTGTATTTGGAAAATATCCATGTTTTTTGGGAAATTTAAATAATTTTGAGAGTAAATTAAACAACAAAAATTAAAATGTAAATAATGTAGATAAAATACAAGAGAAATTGTTCATAAGCATTTCATCCATTATATCCGATGATATCATGTTTGCGAATATGAAGAACGTTGTCCAGTTTATTGCCGATATGAAATTGGGAGGAAAAATTCAAAGCAATCTCAGCAATTCTTACTTGCTTCGAAAAACGGTAGTTGGAATTTTAGTTTGGCTTTGGTCCTCCTAGAATATGCGGAAAGCTACTCCTTGCCTCAAAGACTATATTTTTGTTTCTCTTTGAAAGTTCGCGCTTTTCCGCGAGGCATCCCGAAAAGGCCAACCCTCTTCAAACCAATGCCTCCGACAAAGTCTTACATAATGTTCGCTAGCTCCTCCAATAACAATAATTACTCAATAAGTCCGTAGGATGATGTGCCGTTAACAATTTACAGTTGTTGCAGTCACGTTACTCTTGTTTTTGTAAAATAATAGAAAATCCCGTTATCGGAATGTCGCAAAATTTTAGGATATTTCTTTTGAAGATTAGCGCTATCTATCATCTTAGTGATGGGATCTATATGTGACCCTACAAGCATACCAGGCGTCTTTAGAAAGTATTTTACTTTCATTACAAAGAATTTCCAAACAAAGCTAAGTTCACTTAACTTTATATAGACGACCGTCGATTTGGTGCTGGTGGGGAGCAACTTTCAATGCTTCTTCCAGAAAATTACAAGTTTGAGATTAAGTTTTTTGTAAAAAATCAAGTCGTAGTTTTTTACAAACATGGTCCACTGTACTCTATGGTCCAAAGTTAGGACAAGATAGAGAGTAACACCCCAGCGCCGCAAATATGTCCGTTCGGTAAGGTGGTTTTCATCCGTCCGTCTATTCGTGCAGGGGTTCTTTTAAGTGGAAAAGTATGAGGAGTGTGCGTGAGACAAAATTTAGAACCCCTCACATCTACCGAACTAGGTAGTGCAGCTAAGGCTGATCCTGCTTAAGCGGCACTGAACAATGGCCCCGAATAAATTAAAGTTCGTTTTCAATTAGATGGACAGACGTAAGGGATTTGCAGACATAGTTGTTAAGCGAAAAGTTCTTTAAACGGTACGCAGAATAACTCAAGAAATATTCATTAATTTTTTCATTTGAATTTTTTGCAATACTTTTCTAGAGAATGACACAAAAATGTTTTCAATAAGTTAATCGAAACATTTTGGTTTAGTAAAGGAGTGTTTTCATTAAAAAACTTGCACAGCGAAATACAGTATTTCAACTAAACCCCATTTCACATACCCTATGTGACATACCCTATGTGACATACCCTATGTGATGCTCCAGATATAGGAATGTGGGTTTAATGATTTTTTTTACATACAAATTTTAACCGCGTGCAAATGGAGAGTTGCCTCGGAGACTCTTGAAGTAAATATATGTCCCGAGAATGTTTGCGGTTTTGCAATTTTTCAAAAATTACTTTTTTTAGATGCTTCGTTGAATGCCGAATGACTTCACCGGTTCGATTACTATTTTTCCACTACCTTTCCTTTCATCTAAAAGAATTTTTAATCTAATAGTAAGGGTACGAATAAATTGATATTCGTAAGAGAAAATTAAAAAAACAAAAAAAAAGTAATTGGCAAAAAAAAAAACACATTAACTGTATAATCTTCTAAATTAGAGTGACAATTTTGACTTATCTCCATCCGTACGTACTTCGCTTCGATGCATGCCTTTTTGAATGCAATGTCAATATATATATATATACATGTAATTGTCGGTTTTCCATAACGCATTAAAACCGCATTAATCACATGACATATTCAACCTGTGATATTATGTAAATGTCACAGATTTAATAATAAAAAAGGAAAAAAAAAAATATGTTTAAATGCGAGGGAACCAAATAAAGACACAGTTTAGAAATGAATTTATGATGGAAAAAAAAGATGAAAGGAAACCAAACTTACATAAAAATGCAATTCAAAAGAATTGAGGTCATTAAGGGGTAACCCCTTAAGCTATCGTGCATATATTTTTCACATTCATATCCACGCATACAAACACATGCACGACCGCGTACAACCATATTATATAGAATCTAGAAATCTAAAGTTTTTTAGCAAATATTTAAACTGAAAAGAAAACCTATGAATTGTAAAAGTGACAAATAGTTAACTCTGTGCTCAGATATTAATCTAAAAGAGAATTTTATACACTGCAAACGCAATTACAAAATGATAGCGATTTAAAATAATAAATGTACGTACATAAAAGCAATTCGTTGAGTAATGAAGTTCAACCGTATTCTCTGTTGAGAGGCAGTGCAGATGTGAATGCGTCAATGAAAAGGAAAATCTATGCTTTAAGTCAAAAATCCAAAGGTATTATTAAAGAACTCCTTCACCCACCTTCATATCCAATCAATAAGCTGCACATATATATAAATCTTCACATATGCACGTACATATTAGTTCGAGCACGTACTATATATACGTATATGTATATATATTTGTACAGACGTACTGAAAAATGTTCTCGGCCTCCTTATCGGAAGACTCTTTACGGCCTTAATAGTTGAAGCTTTCAAATCCCACATTTTTTGCGCACACTTTTCTGCTGGTGGCTTTTTATTGAAAGGAATAAAGATTCATCGACACCAACATCAGCTAGGCGTTTAAAATTAATTGATTAATTGACTGTTAGGTAGCAAGGCCTCTCCGAATAGTTCCAAAATTTTGACAAAAAATTGACTACAGTCGTAGTCATAAAACAAGCAAGAAGAAGGTTATTTTGTCCTTTGATAACCTTTGATAAAATTAATCTACTAAAGCGTCCTTTTCGCTCTCAACTGGTCCCCGTGAATATTTCACCAAGTACTAACTCCTCTATACTTAGGGTAAATTATATTTTTTTGTAAGAGTTTCATGACCACTTAACGACTTTATGGAGTTTACGACAAACTTATATTATTTTCGAATTAAAAACACGTACCTTAAGGATGAATTTCATGCTTTGAAGCAAAATGTATTTGCAGTGCGAGTTTTTCTATCTCACGTTTAAATCTCTTCTTTTAGATCATATATAAGAGGATAAGAGGTTAGGTTTCTTTTTTCTTTTCTTTCTAGTAGTACGGGTGTCAGAAACCCCCTGGGGCAATTTCTCGCTTTGGCCTGACATACCGAAGGGTCGTTTGGGAACGTTTGTAGTAGTGTACAGATTGGGTAAAATCCCGGGAACACTGTTTGCTTGTTGTGGAATTGCATTGAAACCGCATGCGTGAGCTATTTAGAAATACTTTAAGAAAGAAGCTTTAAATGCGTTCACAATTTTTTTGGAGTAGGGAACACGTCTATAGAACCCATATCCTCTTCCATTTAATCACCTAAAATATGCAGCGACATTTATAAATTATACTCGTAGGCCAATTAGTTCATGACTAAAGGCATTATCTGAAAACAATTTCTAGCAAATTTATAATTTTTTAATATTCATAGCATATATATATTTGCTTGATTAGTGATTGGTATCCAAAATTCGAACCTTACTGTAAATATAAAATTCTTAATTGTTTATTTTTGAAGCCACACTTTGCCAACTACAAAAACTCCGACAAGAGACAAGTATAACCCATATATTTTCTTAATATAAATATATATATATATATATATATATATATATGACGTTCGATTTGCATATGTGTGTACCGGATGCGTATTTGTGCTCATGCTGTTCCCATCTACCTTGTGCGTAAGTGTTTCAACGTAAAAAAATTTATATTATTCAGTATCTTTTTTTTTTTTTTTAGTTTTGTTTTGTTTATCTCAGTATTTTCACATTATTTTGGCTTTTCATATTCATGTTGATTGCTTTGGTGCGGAATTGTGGTAACAATGGCAGCTGCAACGGCACCGTTGAAAATATTTAAGATCAACGTTTTTTTTTTTTTTTTGTATTTTTTGTATTTTTTGTATTTCCCCAGAAATCTACTCTTAAAGTCATTCTAGCATAAATACAGACAATCATATATATCTATATATAAATATGAGCACCTATGTGCTATGCACCTGAATATATGACTATGTATAACATACAGTTACACGTATATACACATATATTTATGTGATATAAATATATATGGTACACATATATATATATATATATATACACATATATATACATATATATATATGTGACAGCACAGCGACTTTATTTAAAATTCTGCCAGAGCACATGTTTGAGTTGCTGCATAACTTTAACTTGTTATCTGTTTCGCCATAAACTAGAAGTCATATATTAAGTTTGTTTAGCAACTTAAAAGCCAATAAAGCTTAAGGCTTAAATATCATAAAAAATCTATTCTAGTTATATATATATATACATATATATATATCCATATATACATATATATATATATATATAGTTACGTATGTATATAGTTATGTATACAGTAACCTAATTGAATTGCAAATTTCTTATCGTTAGATCTCGCTAAAGTTCAATCACTTTTTCTTAGACAATCTTCCGTTCCTTTAACCCTTATCGTGCATGTGTTTTTATAACGAATCATATCATGACGTGAATTTCACTTATTTATGAAAATCATGGGAATAATTAAAATGTCATTGGTTTTCTTTATAATTTTTTTTTTCATTTTTCAAGTACGCTTTATGTACAAAACGCAAAATACTATATAAAGACGCGATATGTTTTTCTTTTTGTAAGAAATTTATGTATAGTACGCGCAAGTGGTCAAGACTTATCTGTCACAAAATTTTGTCGTCGGTGGGCTGCTTCCTGTGTACAGGATGGGAATCCTTGCTGACTGGGCAACTGCAAGTCACATCGTGGCGTAATAAGACACATTTTCGGAAAAAGCTTCATTTTGATATCATGACTAACTCTGATTTTACTTTTTCACCTTAAGACTATTTTTAAGTGTTGTTATATAAAAACTAAAGAAAAATGTTGTTGGAAAAAATTGAAATTTATGTGGGACTCAAAGGCAATTCATGGCGCGATTGCGGTTAAAACGAATAATGATTAAAATTCTCTTCTCTGCTTCTTTTTCGACTTACTAACCGAGTATTTCTCATAAATTTTTAAAATCCTTTCATCATATGCTTGAGTAGCAAGCAACTCATTTAAATTTTTTGGTATGTTCTTATAAAAAAAAAAAAATGCTGCGATTAGTTAGTTGTTGTTATTGTTGCTATTATGTGAGTTTGTATGTATTATAAGATAGAAGTTTTAATATAACAACTGACTACGTAGTACACCAAGAAACACAGCAGCAATATTCATTTTGGTTAAAAGAACGCAAAGAAAAACAATAACAAAATTTTGTTAAAATTAGCCCCTACATGATGCCAATATATTAATTTCATCATCCCGTTTGTAATGCAATGGTTTTTTTACTCTTATCTAACGTAAACTATTGTCCGCCCGTCCTTCCTTTCGCCTAACACTTGCTGCTGATATTCTTTGCTTGCTAGAAATTTATATCAAAAACTAAAAGCTAAAAAAAAAAAGATATATTCTTAGTTTGACATGACAGATGGGCTATTTTTCGTTCCGCTGTAGCTGAAAGACTGAAAACAATTTGAATAAACATTGAAATACAATCCACTGGCATTTGGGCGTAATAAGGATTTTGAAGGATTTAATAGACGTATCTGAAAACGTGCAAGCTGCGATTGGCTCGTTGCTATGTCTTACAAAGCCAACCAAAAAACTGTTTTGGTTGGTTAGCCTTTAGGCGAGCATAGTGTTTGTATTTATTTTACTTTCATTTTTGTAGAGCCCGAAACAACTAAAAGCAATGCGTGCGGTCGTATCCATTTTGCATATTAAAGTGAAAACCAAATTTATTAACAAATATTTCTTTGAAACAGAAAAATATGCTATGAACACAACGGCAAAGAAGAAAGCAACGTTTTTCCTTTTTCTGATTTTTTATCATTTTTCTTCTTTTTTTTTTTCTTGCTCTTCTCAACTTGAAGTAAGAGTAAAGTGTATGGTGAAAGGTGAAAATTGTATTGTCCCTATGTCTTTTTGGCGACAAAGAACTTTATAATTTTATCGATCGATCCGACCCAGTCAACCGCATTTACCAGTCATGTGCACGCAAACTGCAATAAGTTTACGCTAACATAACATGAACTGTGGTTACAGCACTTGCAACAACATAAGTTAATAAGTTGTTCGATTAAATGGGAACAAACTACTCGGCGGGTGGACGTACGTTTATGTTTACATTACATGGACTTTAAGAAGCTCGTGGAGCAACAAATTTTTTTATCAATTTCCTTAAGTTCGTTTTGCTCCCGATTGTGGAAATCGGAAAATGTGAAAAATAAAAACCTG
Organism: Glossina austeni; assembly: GCA_000688735.1. Classification (NCBI taxonomy): domain Eukaryota; kingdom Metazoa; phylum Arthropoda; class Insecta; order Diptera; family Glossinidae; genus Glossina; species Glossina austeni. The sequence goes on along the minus strand of KK503055.1, from coordinate 10,194 downwards.
TCGCGTACGTATTCTTAAAAATATTCATTAAAAATTTGATTTAAAAAATCTAACGCGCACTGAAACATCGACAAAGTTGGCAAAAAAAAAGTTTAAAACACTAACATGCACCTGGATACTGCCGGCTTTGCACAAAGTTTTTGTTTACAAAAAAAAAAAATTTTTTTTACACGATCTCTTTTTGCGCAAGCGAATGAAGAACCGAATAAATGATATTCGGAAAATTTTATCTTTTGCGTAAAAGGTAATGAATTTTGAAATTCGAAAGTCTTGCAAATACATAAATCATTTCGAGACCGACACAACAAATTAAGTTTTAGATACGCATATATCGTGTATGCCGTGTTAGGTGTACGGACAAAGCTTAACAAATCTTATAGCAAATATTCATACATGCAGTCCATCGAGTTGTTAAAGGTTACAAGAAATCTTTTTGAAGTAAAGGGCATTCAAAGCGCAACTTAAGACGAATAATATAAAAGTAAGGAATTCATACGCCTAAGTGGCCGAGTAGGCAAGAGGATTGACTAGCAATTCAATGGTCGTGGATTCAAATCCCAAGTGCGGTAGAGTTTTTAATAAAACTGAAAGCCTTAGACGCTAGTGCTTTAAGACTTTAGTCTTGGAATGTATTCTCTCGTTAAATTTATAATAATAATAATAATGATAAAGAATTCAGAAACGTTCGGCACATATATCGGCTGAGGTTCCTTATAAATGCCCCTTTTTATGTGATTATTGAACATAAATGTTTACGAAAATGAAAACATGCAGTTACGGTTAGAGGAGCCCCTACGACATTTCTAGTGCTCAGAATATTTAGAATTATTGCCATTTCTTTTAATATGGGTAAGTGAAACCTAACACTGATAATACTGTTAACTCAAAGACTCTTAAATAATTAGGAAATGGTTTGAAAGAAATTTTTTTTTATAAAAGTACAAACAAGGGAGGGGGAGTACAAACAAAAGCATATGGAAATTAGGGGCCATATCTTCTTCAGTGCTTTTAACTTCCCTTTAACATATTTTGGATTACATAACCGAACGTTGTTATGCTGGAAAATTATTGTTTTATTGATGTATTGTGTCTGTTTTCTTTACATCAACAGTTTATGTTAACCATTTTACGTTGCGTTACCTTTAAATAGGTTTGTAATACATTAACTTCTTCAAATTGTTCCACATAATCGGCCAAGTATATATAATACAACGTTGCCGTTTGCCTGTGCAATGATTGTCTGTGTTTGTTGTTCTGCATCCGTTTCTTTCATGTTCCATTTTTGTCACTGGAACATGTGCGCGCTTATGATAAATGGCTTTTTAACGTTTCTGACCAACAACAGTTCAATGTTCAACAGATCCATATTTGTTACATAATAGATTGCTTAATAATTCCCGGAGTCGACATACTTCTCCAACAGAAAGATCTTAATTATTTTGTCTACATTCCAAATGTTTGGCGAAATTTCATACTCTTGATAATAGTTTCTATCCAAAGCAAAGAAAACATTTCGAATTTAAGGCGGACATAGGAATGCTTCTTTCTAAATGGATATCCCGTTTCCTCATATCAGAACATATCTGCCGAGTTAAAAATCGATGGTTATAATGACAACATTTTATGAGCCTTGAGCTACTGTCGTACTCTCCAGACGTGGCCCCCAGAGGTCATTATATGACGCTCCAGGAAAAGATATTGGAATCAAATAATGAGGTCATTGGAGTGGAAATTGGGGCGTGTCTTGAAGATCTTGACGATTGGAATCAAATAATAAGGTCATTGGAGTGAAAACTGGGGGTTGTCTTGAAGATCTTGAAAAATCGTTCCATCAGGAAAGGCATCAAAATGTTCGAATGTTTATACTACTCTTGAAAGAAACGGTGTTAACGAATAAAGTCGCTTTGTGAAAACAAAAGGTTTTTCTCACTTAATCCCGGGAATTATTGATTGATGTGTTGGACACAGTATAATATTAAGCTTAAATATAATAGTTTGTGATGTAAAATAACCGTAGCATCGATTAATCTAAAGAATTCTTTTGCGCCTTCTTGAACACGATTTGCAATTAATGCTTGCTCAAGAAAAATGATTCAATGACTCAATTACATGACTGACAAATGATATTTTGATGATATTGATGAACATGCGCAGTAGGGTACGAAATGGATTATTTTTGACTTGAACAGGGTTTACAAGAAGCAATTAATTGTTGCACCTGACAATTCGTTCGTTTTATCTCAAGAGCAGATCTCCATAGCAACAAGGGGTTTTTTAAAGACATAGAATATAAATCGCCGATAGATCAGTGACAGACACTTAGGTTCGGCTTCCTAAGAGACGTTTTTTTGGAAACAATTTGACTGCGAATAGTTTGTTACAAAATGTAAAATTCTTGCCTAGATTTTTATTTCTTTTCAAGCACTATGTTATGCTTATAACATAATGCCAACTATTCATAAGATTTTTATTTTTATATTTTTAAGAGAATAAGAAAAAAAAAGGAGCGCGTAAGAAGCTTATGTTTGCTTGCGACTGAGTATCTCTTACACCCATCACCGTTATCCTATAAAGGATTGAAAAAAAGGAAAAATATAAATTTGCATACTCCATAATATTGAATAGGCGTGGCTGATTTTTCTATTTTTGTAGAGTAATTTTGTGGAAATTTATATCGTTTATTTGTTGTATTTTACGAGCAACGATCAAAAGACACGGAAAGCAAAGGTAAATTTTCCTCAATTTTACAGAGTTACTACAGCATAGTTCGTAACCTATACATCCAAAGTTTTGTGCATTTACCTGCTGCAGTTTATGAGTAATAAGCAAAAAAAAAAAACAATTTTTTATGGCTTTTGAGAAAAAGACTTGTTCTATACTCATGTGGTGTTGTGGGCGTGTTCTTCGATAGATTGGGCCCATTGTCAATGTCAACTTACTTGTAAGAACCTTGAATTGTTCTGCCAAATTTGAAGTCGATCGTTTCATATTTGCGGCCAAGAGAAAGTTTACAACAAACACTACAACAGACGGACGGAAGGACTGGGAAGCTTAAATCAATTCAGAATTTGACGCTGACCAAGAATATATATACTTCCTTCTGGGCGTTGCACACGTTTTCACAAAATGGACTATAACCCTCAACATTCGGTGATGGATGTAAAAAGGGAATCGAATATTACTATGAGAGAATTCGTCTCAGCGCTATTGTATAACTTTATTTATAAAAAGTTTTTCAAAAATTCTTAAGTATTTAAGATGCTTTAATATACTTTACATATCTCTCAGTGAAGACTGTAATCAGTCCAATTATATATATATATATATATATTTCGTTTTGCAAACAATTAAATTGAGTTGGTTGAGAAGATTATGGTTATTACAAAGACATTGAAAATGCATTTATATCTCTGTTTACCAAAACCAAGAAGGCAATCAAAAAACAAGAAGAAAACGATGAGAAAGAAAAAGATGATGAAAACGAAAACGAAAAGACATCATTTGCAAAGAAAATCGATAACAGCAACGCAATGAAAACATTAGTGTAATGCTCGCAGAGTCCTTCACCAAAATACGTCACTTAAGAATTTATTTGGAAAATTTCTTAAAAGTCTTCAACAATGTAACTAATATGCCGATAAACCTTAGTTGTATAATCAACACATACCTACGCAGAGAAAGATATTGATATTTAAAACGTACCCGTAACCATAGCCAAGATTAGATTTCAGATTGTGATTAGTTATGCAAGAAAATCCATTTAGAAAACAAATGTTGGAAGCATAGCAAAGCCTACATATATACGGATATTAAACGGGCAGATGAACTAAAACTAAAATCGAGAAAGAGAGATGAAGAGAGGGAGAGAGAGGGAGAGAGAAAGAAATGTAAATAAAATCAGTATGTTCTGTATAATAGAGATTTAAAAAAGGCAGAACAAGAGCAAGAAGTGAAAAAGATAAAGTTGAAATTGATGAAAATTGTTTTCACTTAACCAGAAACCATTCACCACAACAACAACAACAGCAGCAACAGCAACAATAGGGTATAGGGATATTTAAATAAATACAAATCACACCCTTACACATCTATTCGCATTCAGCTAATGATAGACTGTTTTCACAGAGAGAGAGAGAGAGAGAGAGAGAGAGAGGTTTTTTCAAGTGCTTCCAAGAAAGTGTGTGTATGAAAAGTAAATAAACTTCTTGCATAGCCAGCCAGCCAGACAGACACACAGAGCAATTTAAAATATTTGTAGGGATTATTCTCGATAAATTATCGTAAATTGTGGAGCATAGGCTAATATCTTGAAAATTCATTGCGTTTATAAATAAATTTACAGATTGAAGTGAATACTGACATATAGAAGCAGATAGGCATACATTTTTGCCCCCTAAAAATTCCTTTAGCGAATAGTAGTAGTTTGAACTACATTTTACATTTATATGTGTAAACAAAATTTGCTAGAGATTTTTTTTTTTTTTTTTGAATGCCACAATTAAAGCATAAAAGGTAGAAAGAATAACGATTAAGAATTCAACTAAAAATTCTCTTTTAATTAACAATTAATTTGGTTATAAATCTTTTAAATAATTTATGAATTTACAAACATTTACAGAGAGAATATGCACAAAAGGATATTAAAATGCTTTGTAAAGTATCTAAAAAAGTTAAAGAATATTTTCAGGTAAAGAATTAATTGAAAAATTCTTAAGCGGCAAATTGCTATCGAAGGCAAAGTATGCTGCAAAAAAAATCTTCTTATTCTTCTTCTTTACGGTAAATTTACAGATAAAAGCTGTACATAATTTGTTAGAAACAATTTTTAAACTAATCCAAAATAAAAAAGAAACGCAAGGGCGTCGAAATTTTGTGTAGATTCATAAAATTTTATCCAATTATCCATGTGGTTGCGCTGGGGTATTAATTAGTTACTAAACCAGACTCCCTACAAGACAATTTCGCGTTGTTTAATCCAGACTAGATTGGCTATCTCTTTGTTATATATTCTCACAATTATTCTGGGATAGTAAGCAATCAAACTTATTATGGGCTTACTTCGTATTAAATTACGATATGACTTATGCCCAATCGGTTGAATGACATTAAACATGTCTGTCTCGTTCGTCAGGGTTGTATTTTATGGTAGTTAGCCTCCGTCTAGAATATATATAAAGCACAAGTAGACCCTGCTTTGGTTTCCACATTTTTCATGTAATGCGAATACACATATATACACATACAAACATATATATATATATATATATATATACCAGAAAAATACAAAAAATATTTCCATTAATACTTGTCAAGTTAACATCGAGTTGACTCAAAAGGACGAACTTCGGCTTAGTTTATAGCATTCTGATTGAAATTTTGACAATGGAATCTGCTGCCGGAAAATGTTTTCTGACAATGCAAACGTGAAGTGTCGTGTTTGTTTAATATTTAATCCTTTTGATTGTATCCTAGAAAAAAGCTATGGGCGACCGGATAGCCGAGGTGACAAAACTTGCGATCACCAACTCGGTGTTCGCGATTTCGAAGTTAGTTAGTCCGCTTGTTAATCTATCAATCTCTTTGCTTGGAGTTTTGCTGTTGCTCTTGATCGATCTTCCTTTGTATAATACCGCAGTTAAGGCTTTAGCCTCAAAAGTGTTGCTTAATTCGACTGAATATATATTGTAGCCAAAAAGTGACAGAAGAAAAAAAGAATAAAATAATTTACGTCAAATGCTGCACTACGCACGGGCGATAAGATAAGGTCCGTTTCTCCTTGCGACAAAATGTATTTTGTTGAATGCACATTTGTTTATGTATCAATTTCGGGTACTTTTTATACGAAATATTTTTATATAAATTTAGAATTATATTGTAAGACTTTAAATTAAATTTATTTTATTTGTTTAAGAGCACTCGTCTAAATGTGTTCTTCCTGCCTAAACTTTCTATTCACTTTATATGAGAAAACAATTTTTTTTCTCCCCCTCAAAAGATGAGGAAAACCATTATTCCCATTGCTTCAATGCTTTGGACATCAAAACATATTTCAATTCCATTTTGTATAAGTTATTATCAAATTTGTTGCACGAAATACTTGCTGAGCCTGTTTTCTTATATAGATTTTCATGTCTTCTTTAATGAGATTTTACCAAATGGAATTCTCTTAAGCTTAGTAAAATTTCAAATTTTCAAGATGCCTATGCAAGATGCCATGCCATAATCGCACTATTGTGTTCTCTAAATTTGCTAAGTCAAATATACTATTGTGTCTTCATTTATTCATTCATTCATTCATTCATTTATTCAACTTTAACTGTACTTAAGGTGTGTGTTCAGAATTTATAAATAATTAGCATAAAATCTATATATAATTAAAATTGCATATAATTTCTATTTCAAGTGGTTCTCATTAGCAAAGAGAGCAAGCAACATGACGCATCATAGCTCTACCAATCTTTGAACAGTCAGTCTACTGTACGAGAAATGTGAAGCGTGGTATAGACATGTGCAAAAGATATTCGCAAAATCTTTTCTTTTTTTTTTTTTTTGGTGTAAGTTGGGAGGCGAACCTTCAGATTACCTCGTCATGAAATTTTCTACAATTGTCTCCGCTTTGTATAAAGGAAATTAATTGAATAAAGAATTTGGTTCTTGGCTTTTCTGTATCCAACGAAAAATATATCCACAGAAACAGGAAAAAACTTCTTGCGGATCATGTATGAAAAAGAAGGGGACATGAATGATATAAACTATTCCCGCAAATCTGCTTATAGACGACAAATATTTCAATATAATCAGGAAGTTGTCAGAGGGCTATAGAGGTTTGCAAATGCAATCTATAAGCCGGCGATTCTATGTGAAAAGGATCGAATGATTTTGTCCTTCATTATGAAAAAGTTTTTTAAATCGTGTCTTCAACCGCTGCATGTGAATGTTAGGAAAGGGTTAGGATTGACTCGCCATTAATTCACCAAAGAAAATTTGCTAAAGAAACGAAAGCCAGATTACAATTAGCTTATATCTTATGTACGATGGACGGCCTCAAGCATTGAAACAGTAAGCTATCAAAGTGATTGCCTAACGTGTTACTTTTTAATTTGAACAAAAATAAATACGAAAGTAAAAGTAGCTCAACAACGCAGTTTAGGTTTTTAAATTTTATGCTGATACAGATCCGAAGGTATCCGAGGTAATAGTGATAAAATTTTTATAAAACCGAAATTGCAATAAGTTTAGAGAATATGGACATAGAACGCGAACTAATTAAATTGTGTTTACAACTAAGTTTCCCATATGCAAAAAAAAAATATTGTTTTAATCTCTTTCCTGAATGCCCACCTAACGTGCACCAACGTGACGGTCACAAAGAAATGGGGAAAGAAAAAGGAATAGGGCGTGAACGAAGCCCAGTGAATGCGTACCTAATCGATAAATGCTTGCATGCTTTTACTGATATGGATTCAAGTTGCAAGAAAGAGAATTCATTACTGGCTTTCTTTTCTCTCTATCGCTCACAATTTCTTCTTTCCCTAAACCAATTGCATCGGTATATGTCAAGCGAAGCGAAATGAGCCGGAAAGCATGAAAAAAAATTTCTCAAAGACTTTTTTATTCCTGAACTATGCGCGCTAATACGTTTCCGTATAAAATTATTCCAAGAATATTTTATTAAATGCTTTGAATTAAAGTATTTATCGTTTGTAATGAAATGCAAACTATATTAAATACGCTGTTGTATTTCATAATTCATATATATCAATTCGGTTCATGTGCATGCGTGCTCATGTGTGTGTGTGTGTGTGTGTGTGTGTGTGTGATTATAAGCTTGGCGATATGTGCGCGCATATATATGTTTAAACTAAAATTACATAACAATAATATTAAACTTAATTCAATTAGCAATGCAATGAACAAATTACTTGTCTTTGTATTTGTAAGTGTATAAGTTGGGTTGTTTGCTTCGTGCCTATTTGCGTTTTCAGTCTGTCTGTCTGTCTGTCTGTCTGTCTGTCTGTCTGTCTGTCTGTCTGCCTGCTTAACTATGTGTTTGGGCGTGTAATGAAATTACATTTCATCATAAGCATCCTACACACACAATTCAGATGAAACAACAAAATTGAACGCATTATATAACAACCTTTAAAGAGCATTTGCGGCGGCTTATATGTAAACATGTGTGCGAATGCATGTGTTTGTATGATTGTTAGCCTTTTGATTTGCTGTGCATTCGCTGAAAGCGAATTTTGCGGTTTCAAATTGTTATCAAACATTCCAATAATAACTTAAGGCGGCTTTATTCACACACATACATAGGTACACACAGGCAAACACATTGATAAAGGCATACAGAAGTGTGTGTATAAGTATAGGAGTGCGCGAAGAATGATGTTGACGAAGCAAATGCTGATAAAAGGCCTTGACAACGCTGGGAAAACGCAGACAGTTGCAATTGACTTACTCTTGCCGTTTCAGTGGCCCGGTTGCTTGGTATTTACACCTTACTTGGAAATTAATTAAAATGACGATTTTGCATTTCGTCGAAAGATGCAAGAGAAACTTTAAGGAATTTCAATTTAGAAATGCTTCGATATATTCGAATACACACACACATATATATATATATATATATATTCGTACATATGCGCACATGAAGTTAACGTATCTTTATGAGAATTTAAATAAAAGGATTCCACAAATAAAAACCACAACAATTCCTGTCTAACTTTCATCGTAATTGCTAACAGAATTTCGCTAACGTCAAATAAAATGGAAACAAAAAAAAGACAAAAGCTTAAAGTATATATATAAGGAGTACCTTTTTTGAAGTAATGAAACTTTCGTTAACGGAAGCTATCATGCTTTCTGTTTTCAAGATAAATGACGTCATTTTATGTTTGAGAACTTGTGGCACTTCATGGACGGACAGACGCCCGCACAATCGATTTAATGAAATTTAAATTTAGTGAATAGTGAGAGTCGATTTATTACCCGACCCCAAGACGATATGAACCAACGCCACCGGATTGTTACATTATAAGAGGTTTAGACAACTTTAGGTGAAAAAAACCAATAACAATAAGCTTTTGGTTATGAAAAGCCGCGGTCGACCCATATCGGAAATTACATTCAAAACTGAGAGTATGAAAAGTTTATCGCTTAAAAGAAAAGAAAACTCGGTCGAAAATTAAATCAAAATATATATCAATTGGCTTCAAGATTGAAACGCTTTTAAAATTATCACTTTCACCTTGAGACTAAGTGTTGCTTCCCGTGATGTATGAAGGAAGGTGAAAAGTTCTCAGGCCGTCGTGTTAACGTCGTGATCGAAATTTTTTTTTGTGTTGAAATTTTCATTTCGACTATAAAAATTTTCTCTTATTAGTCTCTTTGCCTCTCTAAGAAACGCGCTATTCGTTTTTCTTACCCCCTCCCCCTCCCTCTTGGAATATGTGTGTTATACAATTGGTACAATAGGGTATACGAATAGGCGAACATTCATCTTGTCTTGACATTAAATATCACACATGAGCTACATGATAGTAACCGTTGAAATGATTCGATTAAAAAATTCATGAGATTTCTTTAATTTTTACTTTAGTAACAGACAATTTTTATTGTATCTTGGAATCAAATATCATACGTAAAGCATGTCATGTCATATTCATAAAAAGACTGTAGAAAGCCTGCATTACTTAAAATTTTTTTTTTTTTTTTTTGCATTTTAAATGCAATCCTATCGAAGGGTATAAGAAAATTTCATCGAAGACGTTCATCATTTTTCTTCCATATTCGTTGATGCGTTTAAAATTTATGTCTTCCTGAAGAACATTGCCATTGACAGATATTTTTTTGCATATCAGAACTGATCTGTGATAGCAACGTAAGAAAGCCTAGCGAGCTGTACTTTGATTATTGATGACAATGATCGAGCCGAATACTAAATGCCTTTCTTATCATAAAAAAGTTTCTAAAAATTCTTTCAATTCTTTATTGCCCTTCTTATAAGACAGAGAGAGAGATAGAGAGAGATAGAGAGACATAATAAAAAAAAAGAAAGGTTCAATAAACATCTTTTGTTTTTCATTATTTGCTTCTTTTATTTTTTTTGTTCATTTATGATTTTTTTTTTTTTTTTTTTTTTTTTTTTTTTTTGAAGTAGCCTAAGAAATTTGCAATCAATCAAACACAAGA
>KK503054.1:45707-81251 GCA_000688735.1 Glossina austeni | reverse complement strand
AATCGTAATGAATGCGTTGATATCGTTTTTCCCATAATCCAATAGCAATTGCCTGTTGTACGGTGTTGTGGCCCTGAGCGCTGCTTGTTGAAAGCTTCCAAAAGCTTATGGAAAAAGCTTGTGAGAAAAGATCATGAGAAATAATTCACTATAATGCGCAAATCTTTGGGGAATTACTCTCAGATAAGTAAGTTTGAAAAATGTCCACAAGCGAAGCAAAGCAATCTCTGAAAAAACACTGGCAAGCTAAGGTCTTGCGTGTACGTTCAATTTGATTGCTCATCACCTCTCAGCTTACACAAGTTCAGTTTTTATCCTCAATTTTTACGCATCCCTTTATAAACAATGTGTGGATCACCTCTCATCTGCGCCTTATCGGATCGTCGTAAATTCTTGTGAGCTGTAATTTTTTTTTTAGGAATTTCGAAGCGCTTCTTTCGAGTCATATTTCTTGCTTTTGCTGCGCTATGTAGGCCTCTAAGCAATTATCTCCCCTGCAGCCGAGAGTAAAGTTAATTTTTTGGTCAAGTATTCGAAAAAGCTGTGACTTTTTTTGGCTGATTTGCCAGAACGAATACGAGATATACAAGGTTCAACAATAATAAATTTTTTCCTTTTTTATTGACCATCTACTCTGGAAAAGCACATGAGGGTGCGCTGGTCAAGAAAAGTTATATGGTATAGGTTGTACAAGGAAAGGCGGTCATACGGTAGGAAAGGCGGTAAAGATTATGGTAAAGGCGAACGAAACGAGGAGTTTCGCTAATCTGTTAAGCTGCGTAAGACAACCCGAGATCGAGGGAGCGGTAACCCAGATCAGAAGGCCCAACAGTATCGTTAAGGGAGTTGATTTCAGTTCTACAGAACACTTACCGCGGGAGCTATCTGCCTACAGCTACAACACAGTCCACGTAATGCCCATGCTTCAGAGCATCAGGAGTATTAGGCACAGATTGAGGACCAAAATGGTCCCCTACTGTGATGCGGATTAAGAACGGGCTTAGTATTGTCGGCGTTATAAGCGCAGTTTAAGTTTTTATATTCCATCAATACGACAGCTGTCGATAGGGACGGTATGGACAGAATTCAAATGACAGGGCAGAGCCCACCTAAAATAAACTGTTATAGAATTGACAAAACTAAAGTTCCGCTCTTTTCTGCCACTGATCACCGTAGAATATAGATTTGATGGAAATTGAAATAGAAATTAAGCAAAATAATAATATCAGGAGCCAGGTCACAAGTCTTAATTATAAAGTTTTGTGAGAGATATAACTAAATGTGTAATAAGGAAATTTAATATCCTGTTGGAGATATAAGTACACTCTGCGTGCATAATGGTGCACAGAAATAATACTTGAGAATTATGTGTTGCGTCAAGCAAGTTTATGAAGAATTAGAGATATTATGATCATTAAGAGACGATAAAAGCTGACAAGTAAATATGATAGAAAATATTATGAGAATATTGAATATGAGAAAGGTTTGTTAAGACATAAAAGGATTCCGTATGCAATAGAGGCCAAGTTTAGGGCCAGGGAAGTCCTAGTAGCAGAGGAATCGTCTTAGAAGAACTACACGATATGCCAGAGAGTATACCTCAGCCAATTTGGTTCATATTACGCGATATAAAAAATGAACGGGTCAGAACGATGTCAGATGTCAGTGCTGTCAAGTTACATTGCTTAGCGAGCAAGTTGTTAAATTTTTGGCATTCAGATGTTAAAGTAAAGCAAGTTTCGGCGACGTTGTACCAAAAACACATAACGAAATCTACTGCTTTATCGCTACTGTTACTTGGGGTTATGGTAGAGCTTTCAATATCATAACTGAGCATGAATTGTACGACTTTCGGTAGTGAGTTTTTTTAAAAGTATAAAATAATTTTCCTAACTAGATATGAAATTGTCATAAAACTACTGGGACAAGTCATAGTTCTTACGAAAAAATGTAGATCGCACCTGCATGCTTATCGGTGATGTAAATAGATCCGCAAGGATGCAACCTGTGTTGTGATACTTGTTTCACATACAGAGTAGACTATTTTAGTTTTGCGTGTTCTTTCATTAAGGAGAGAAAGCGATTTTCCCGCCCAGTATAAAGTTTTCTCGTAACTCTTATATACGATTCAAAGCAATATTTATAGGAATATTTAGTTTTCTGGAAGAAAATTTTCCTATTTTTTAATTATTTTTTGTTTTTATACCTATGACCCAAGGATGAAGTGGTTCATTTTTTTCAAAATGTTTGCAACAACCAAAAGGATAGCTTCCGCGACCACACACAGTATACCCCATGGAGTATATTCTTGATCAGCATCAAATTCTGAATCGATTTAAGCATGTCCGTCTGTGTAATGTGTGCTGTAAATATTCTGAAATTTGGAAAAAACATTGGAAGTTCTTGCGCGCAAGTTCTTATTGCGAATGGGTCAAATCGTTCGAAGGATACGCTAGCAGTACTATGTAAACTGTGGGCCCCTCTGTTTTTCAAAAGGTATAAAAAAATTGTTTTTTCTGCTCATTACCTTAAATGCACGACAACATGATTGTAATTTCACTGCAGTACATCTATAAAAATGCAAAAAATCGCCCATGTTTAGTACGGTGTTACAAATTAATTTGTTTTGCAAAACTTTTACAACTCACAGAAGTAAGATTCAATAACCACGTAAAGTATATCTTGGCCAGTTTCAAACAATTTCTGACTGCACCTAAGCATGTCCGTCCATTAATCTCTTTCCATTTTTCTGTCATCTCAGCTGCGCAGTATCTATGCTAAACATTGTCCCGCTCCCAAAAATGAAGATCTCGCTTACAAACTTCTAAGAGAATTTGAAAGTGACCCAAACTTTTCAAACGACACTGAAAACTGTGTTTTCCGTGGCTTTTGCTTGTCATTCATAGAGTAGAATGAATACATACACCAAATAAATTTCTACTTTTATTGCAGAAATAGAAAAAATCAGCCGCGTCCACCTAATCTTATATATACAAATGTACCTCTTTTCCTCTTTTTTAGAATCAAGGTTAGTGGGTATAATATATTCGGTCGTGACCGCATATATTCTTATTATTCTTATTTGTTTATTCTTATCGTAATCAAGAAAATTTTAATTTAATATTTTCTGTAATAAAATTTTTAAGTTAAAATATTTGTTTACGTTTTTCCCTGCATTAAAATAAAGAGAATTCTTTGTTTAAGTGCAAATAGATAGTCATGCTAGCTTTGTTACACCGTTTAACACCTTCGATCGTAAAGTCATCGCTTATGATTCAACGCCAGTTCGTTCTGGTATCTCGACTTAATTAGGAATTCTCATGTGTTCAGGTTTTGAAATTAACCGAGTACTTAGCAAGAAAAAATACTTGAAAATGCCAATCGAACGCTTAGTAGCTAGAAGCAAGTGAACTCGTTACTACTAGCTACTACCAATTGCTATGGTGGACTACGGCCCATCGCTAAATATATAAATATTTATATAACGACTCGTCGAAATAGATTACATCAGCGTTTGTCCCGGGGTCAGTGTCACAAATTTCATCAAAATTGAATTGATTTCATGAAATTGAACAAATGAAAACAAGGCGCATAGACGGACTTCCGAATTGATTGATATAATAAAAATTGGAACTTTCTCACGTCCTCCGGGCCGTTCTGTTTATCCGCACAAACTTGGATATAAAAAACAGATTAGAGAATCATACCTAATGCTTGGGTAACTTATCCAATGTTCTTTATTTACAACGTGGTAAGCAAATCGTTCCAAAAGTCCTCTTGTCAGATTTCTTCTCCCATTTTAATCTGACATTATTAACACAAAAATGTGGTGGACGTCAAAATTTTGGTTTAAATTACAAAAAAGTGTTTTATGTTTACACTGGAACCACTGGAAGAAGCATTTATGCGAATTATTGGCAATACTTTCCATGGCAAACAAAATATGATCGAATGTCCGTCGCAGAGACAGACAGAGAATCGATACTACTTTTCTGCTGTCTATCCGCCCGTCCATTTATATTTGGGTAGCATGTTGTAGCATTTCGTAAAGCCTTGAAAAGTGAGCAACAACGCGCGCTTTGTAAAATCGAATCGATAGATTGAGCTTGAACTTATAAGCGTGTCCCTAGTGGGTAAACTACTGACAACAAACTTTCAATTTTTACACATCTCTCCTCACTAAGCTTCAACTTGGAGTAGATAGCGAAATACTTATCTTCAATACTTATCGAATTCTACAAGAGCTAGCATTCAAGAGGCTCCGGATTCAACTAAGTACAAAATGCAGGGCATCTAGGATTTGCATTGAAATTCATGTACTGTTTCTGAAACTTGTTTGTTTTTTATACATCTTTTTTTTTTTTGTTTTTTTTTTTTACTTTCTTGCATTCTATTTTATCTTTACAACTATAGAAGAGAGTCATAAAAAAATCTGTAAGATTACGAAAAGAACAATTGTTTCCAGAAAGTTTTTAATTCTTTTAAAGTTTTGCTTTGTTTGTTATGTGTGCCTTCTTATTCTTCCTTTTTTTCTTCTTGTTCCTAAATTAGACACATGCTTGTTTAATACTTTTTACAGAGTTGCAGAGGTATACAGCAGCAAAAGAGAATCATTTATTAAAGTAAAATTCGTCTTTCCTCTCCTCAGTCCCTCAGTCTTAAGCAAAAATGTTAGGTTATCTAAGAAATATTAGCGTGCCAGACTTAAATTCAAGTACGCATTACATCCATAATTATATACATGGGGGACAGTTGGCACGATTTAATATTGCTTCTGTCATTAGGCTCGATTTTTTTTTTACAAAGAAAATTTTTCAAAAATTTCTTCTGCAAGTTTTCTGCTGGAAGGCTCCTATAAAACTAAGTTGGTTTCAATATAAGGATCCATTTAAAAATCTATTATAGAAAGAATACAATTTTTTAGAAAATTCATTATCGATTTTATAGCGTTGAATATGAAAATGTTTTAAGCCCACATTGCTTCACAATGAAAGTAGGCTTACAATGTAACGCCGACAATATATCTGGAAAAAGTTTACGATTTTATGAGGAGTGGAGCTCAATGACATGATTAGAAATGTGTATCAGGAAGAATATGACGGAGCCAAGTGTTTGAAGTCAACTAGAAAGCCAAACAAATTATATGAACGAATGACGCTAATGGCTGCATATAAAGCTAGAGAAGAAAGGGGTAAATTTCTAAAAGATATTTAGGAAATCTGAAGAAATTTATTACTGAAAACTTTTTCCGCCAAAGCTGAATAAGACGAATAGTTTTAAAGGCAAACGATTAGCCTTCGTGGACGATCAGAGCAAGCGGTTAAATTCATTTGAAGTGCTATTCAATTCTATTGAGATGAGTGCAGCTAAGTTGCGAAACAAGTTCCAATTTCAGCTCCTTAGAGGAAAGTGGCTTAGGAAAATATAAGCAACCAAGACAAAATTACTGCAGATCAGTTGGATGAAGCCTTTGATAAGGCGAAAGAAGTTTGTAATTGAAGTGCCGTAAATAGCATAAGAATGAGCTTAAAAGTGTTTCAAGCTTTGTGGAAAAGATGCTCAATGTTTGTTTTGCTATGGAGCAAATCATTTTGTAGTTGCCGTTTTTTTGTTGTTTTTTTAACACACATTTAATTTAAAATTTTTCCAAAATAAGTCAAAACATTATAGTGGAAAGCAGCCCACCATTAAATACCCTACACCGTTTTGTTTGATGTAGTTATCTATATGACGACTTGTCCGGAAGTTTTGTTGAGATCAATGTTTAATTCATAGGAAACATTCATGGAATCATTAGATCGAAATAGGATTGATCGCCGTTTCGGAAAAGCTAGAGTTGAAGAATTTAGAAAAGTCAAAGCTCAAAGGACTCGTTAAACCAGGGTACTCAACGAGATATTCAATGAAGTCGCACAAAAGCGGATACGTTTTACGCCACCAAGGAGAGGGGTTGCGAGCAACAGCTGTTGAACAAGTGGTAATCTGTAAGTTTATGAAGAATTCATCGACACTTCAGGGACAACTGAATAGCAAGACGTCCCAACAACAGTAGTAAAATTTCAGTAACCTTCTGGAATATGCTGAAATATTTTGGAGTACATTACGGAAGTTTATTAAAGTTTATTAAAAAGTTTATTTAGCACACATAAATTTTCGATTTCAGTGTGGACCTACTTTTCGGGTTTCTTTCGCACACACACACTTGTCTACACATCATAAGGCATATGCACTTAAAAACACAAAAAGCTAATTGCTTTTGCTCTGTTAACGTTTGGTATTTGGCGGCAGTTCAACAGTATTCTTGCCCATAAAAATAACGAGAATGAAAGAGTAAGCAGTCAAACGACTGCTAAGTAACAGCTCTGCTATTGCTAGTGATAATAGAACGCCTAAAGTTCCTGAGGCTTTCCTGGTTTGCATTGTGAACATAATGTCGGGACATCTCGCCATTTACTTGTTTAGTCGCTGTGATATTTGTGAGCCCAACGTCAAGCATTCGTATATCTTCGTTTTCTTAATGTTGTTAAAATTTTGTTTAAGCGGAATTAAATAAGTTTCCGCAGCCCAAGTTGAAAAATGAAAGAATATTAAAATTCGCCCTGTCTCTTCTGTCTGTTCTCTCCCTTTTTAAGTTATGGAGTTTGGCAAAATTAAGCGCAATGTACCTTAGGGCGGGCACAGTGCAAAACGGAAGACTTTTGCTCGATTTTTTCCATCTCTCTACACAGCTTGTGGTGTGTCTTCATTACGAATTGTCTTAAAAGCTTTCGAAGAAATAAATTCTCTGAAAGTCAGTTAACATACTTTCCGGGAAAAGTTGGAACATAAAAATACTAACTCTTGTAGTGAATTGTTTTCTGTGTTTCAGAAGAAAGAGGTTAGCGTAGAACAACATTTTGATTAACGAAAGCGAACAAAGCATAATAGTCATTAGTATCCTACATAACTTGTGGTGTAAGGGTGGGGAACATCCATAAGGAGTTTAGGTAGGCCCACCTTTCTTGTGCTTACCGATTTAAAACTATGTTCAGAACTATTTTCTGAATCGATATATGTTTGTCTTCTTGCTTTTCACCTATAGACCGAAATTTACCTGGAGATATTTTGATGAACTTTGATGAGGTCTTATGTTATGGCGAACACTTTTGAAAATGGCAGTGATCGGGGCACTTTTTCGACTTTATTTCATATATACGGACTTATTTTGAAACGTCGATATTTGGATCATTTTGGGGTGATTTAAGGTAATCAGTCGTGGGCCTTGCCCCACTATAATCTCACTTGCTTCCTGCTAACTTTGTAGTATGAACACAGAATAGCACGGAGGTCATTACTAATTGTGAGAAGTTGCTTTTCAAAGCAATAGCATGTCCGCGATTTAGATAACATACTTTACACGAGCTTGTGTACGTCGTAAGAACGACGAAATAGTAAGTTTTTAATTGTTCCGATAAATTTTCTCTGTTATCTTTCGCAACAATATATTATCCAGGAACTAAAATAAGACGGAAGAGACAAGCATCTAATTTAATAGAATCCTTTTGCGCTATCTTTATAATGTCATTTTATTTAAGTTCATTATTCATTGGTTAAATCGCGAAGCAAATTTATCTCAATCTTAATGAATTAATGAATTCGTACATAAGTTGATTGCTCTTTAAAAGAATTCAATCAACTCTAACTACCGATTTAATCCAATTAAACGAGGGAAGACGTTTTGAACGTTTGTTGATATTTTATTCTGAAAGTCTCACAACCCCACGTACACACGTTTATGTTAAAAAATTCCATTCCCTCTTTTCTTATTTTTTTTTTTTTGTTTTTTATTTAATGTAAAAATTCCATTTCGCTTATTGTTTGTGTTTATGGTCTGCTAAGTGATTGCGTGTAATTTGTTACTTAACTTCTTGACGTGTCGCACATCTTAACGTTAACCCACATATAACCCACATACATACATACATGCATATAAGTGTATTAATGGACCACCCTAATACTAAGACGTGCCATTTGAGGATGATACATAAAACATGGATGACATGCTGTCACTTACTAGACTAGTAGAAGAGAAGGTCAATATTATGTAATATGAACGAAATGGCGAATGAATGAATGAATGAATGAATGAATGAATGAATGCTTGAATAAAACATATGCTTATGTCAAATATTAAATATTATTAAAAGACAAACGCAAAAGTATGAGATAACATAAACCTACATACATACGTGCATGCATGCATGCATGCATACGCATATGCATACGCATACGCATACACATACATGCATAATGTTAACATATGCATATGCATGTCAGTAAAGTGATGTAATTTATAGCCTAAAGGCCCAATAAATAAATAAATAAATGTCTTAATTATAAATTTAAATGTTTTTATCTGCACTTTGCATAAATATCAAATCATTCGTATTGCTGTTGTCGTTGCCATTGTCATTTCATTATTATTTTTATTATTTATTAATGTATTCATTGATACGAATTTGGAAACGTTGCATATAAGATATTTCAGGATTTAGTAACGGACAAATTTGCACAGACATGTGGTTTCCCAAACATCGTCACACAACAGCAACAATCGAATCCCACGTCATAATTTTTCATGGCCTCCTTAAGAGAAGCAGTTTTTTCCAGACAAACAGACGCAGAGAAGCTGAGAGAATCAATTTCTTTCTCCTCTCAAGTTAGTTAAGCCAGGAGAGTTGAATATTGGTGTTCGAAATAAAAGGACTACTACAGTTAAATATTGGGTCTGTAAATAGCTTTTCTACCTTGAAATTCGTCATCTTATAAAATCTTTTCTCTAAATTCAATTCACTCTAAATATTTGTAATGGGAAACTTGGACGTTGATTTTTCTACGCTATACGACGGCGTTCCGCGTATATCAAAGTGAAAAGAGATGGATCTCACCTAAGAGAATTTAAGGCACTGTTAGTCTTGCCTGAGTTAAACTGGAAAGGTACAGAAAGGGTTAAGTTGGCCTGGAGTGAAAATGCAGTAAGCCGTCAAACAGTTAGACAGCGGTTTACAAGTTTCCGGTCAAAAAATTTGGTCACTGTTTTCGATGCCAAACTTCGTCTCCGCCTGCACATACGCTCAATGGCTAATAAAGCCAGAAGTACTCCGAGATTTGTCAAAAGATGGTGTCGTGAGTTTGAAGACCCGTACTTAACTAAAAGCTTATTCACGGTATTGGTTAGAACAATTCCAGAGTACGCGTCAACAGCGTGATTCCCAAGCTACGATTGTGATATCTATTTAATTGAGCCTGTGCAAGAACTTCTTAGAATTACTCTACGCAAAGATAGAGCACTGATCGCATTCTTCCTCCACATGTTAACCTTCACATGTTAAATTGTTTAAGCTTCCATTCCGGAGACTTGCATTTGGTACCGCCTTTGTAGTTAAATTGGTCAATAGTGTAATCACGTCAACAGTTTTGTTTGGCGAAATTAATTTTAACATCCTGTAGCATGTGTCAAGTCACTTTATACCAATTAAGTTACCTCCCTCTTTTCTCGCTCGAACTACGAATTTTTTAAGCCCTTCTACGTTGCTTGCAAAAGCACTAATGGTTAGTGTCATTTATTTCCTTCTTCTGATTCGATTCGCTGAACTAAACGGTGAATAATCCCGTCATCGTAATTGTAAAATGAACTATTTTCCAGATAACATGTACACATTAGGTCGATTCATAAGTAACTTCCGTTTTTTTGCTTGTGACCTAATTTCCCTAATTTTTCCAGATGGTGATTAACAGTTGATTGTGAGATATTCTTCCTTTTTGCTATACCTCTTGTTGGTTGGGGTGGCTTTTGCTCCAATATTGTCTTTATAAGGTTCTCATCAAAGTCAGAGGGACATCCCAGAACGGAATTTTACAAACCAACTTCTAACTGCCCGATCAGTTATCAGTCCTTCACCGTATACGCTGCATATTTTTTCATCTGTCGCCTTAGCGCTACTGCCTTTTTTAAATTCCCAAAGCATTACATGTCGTATATGCACTTTTTGACTCTCCATTTCAAAGATTAAGAAAAACACTTGAACCACCACATAAACCGTTGAGAGAAGACTAACTAAGTTCTCGTCAATATAGTGACAACAAAAATTCGTTTGTTTCGATGACTTATCGGAATTTACTTAGGCCTCGACCTACTAAACGAATAGTGTTGAACCTCTACGGATGTGTAATGTAAATAACTACGAGTTTATTATGAATGGATTAGATATTAATATAAACTTAAATTTAGTTTGCAAGATAAGTAATTTTAAGCTGCTTTGTATATACCGGGAATAAGTAAACAATAAACAAAAAACAATGAAATTCGCATAGGTCCGCCCACCCCCAGCAAAGCCGCAAAGAAAGTGATCTTCCACTTGGGCTGGGAACTTCTCCCCATCGCGAATTATTCTTCAAGCCTATCTCCTTCTGATTGACACTAGTTCAGATCAGCAGCTCGGCAAAGTCGAAGAAATGCAGAACTCTATCAACGACTCTTTCGCCTCGAAATCTTGAAGTTTCTAACGTGATGGCATCCGCAAGTTACCCAAAGAATGGCAAAAGATCATACATAACGCTGGTGCATAATTCGATTGCTGAGCTCTTTAACAAACATGTTTTCACTAAATTTGAGTTTTACTAAAAAAAAGTCGACAATTTATATTTGCAGACCTAATATAAGT
Organism: Glossina austeni; assembly: GCA_000688735.1. Classification (NCBI taxonomy): domain Eukaryota; kingdom Metazoa; phylum Arthropoda; class Insecta; order Diptera; family Glossinidae; genus Glossina; species Glossina austeni. Next base: position 70,548 of record KK503054.1, on the reverse strand, counting down.
TCAGGCAAACAATTGTTTTGTAAACAAATCCCCAAAGGTTTGTAAATAAAACTAAGTGACACGAACTTCAACTCACATAGATTCGGATAAAAATGTGTAATCGCAAAGAGACATATTACGTACTAATATAAAATCTATAAAGTTTTTTTGTCTCATTGCTTTCGTGTGGGCTTACTTACCAAGGGGAACTATTCTCAGCAACAGGATCTTTAACTGGTTTTCATAAATGTGTGCGTAAAATTCTAAATCAAGGGATTCTGTAAATTCTAACTATTGATGATAAGTGCGTGTGGAAGGCTTAAACGTTTTTATTTTCACCAATTTGCTTATCTCCTCGTTTAAAGTTATTTCGCTCTACAAGGCGAACGTCGTTCTAAAAAAGTTATTTTAACTTTCTCGCGAGGAAATCTAAACTATATTTGTTTCCATATCGTTAGACAGCAGTTAATTGAGAAGCCACGATTCGCAAACCGAATTTTTGGGGCTTTTGGGGGTAGACTCAAGCTTTGTCGCCAGCAGATGGGGCAATAATTTATCCTATTTGGAACAGTACTCGTCCTTGGAAAAGGCCTCTAATAAGTGCTTTTTGACTTAAAAAAAAAAAAAAGTGTCAATAACCCTTGCAAACAAAACTGAGGAGACGATCTCCCCAAAATGCTTGGCAATTTACTTGGAACAAAAGCGATGCGGAGGCCATGGTAATAAGTATTCTAAAATTGTCTGCCAAACTTCACGGTCATAAATAAAGCAAAATAATCGCATCGAAATCTCTAATGGCTGCAATTTGGAAATTCTTAAGAAAACATATCAATTAATGCATCAGTCCATCATTCCCGGGACTCAGCAGAAAAAAAAAAATTAATAAATTTTCTTTTCGCGTAATTTGTTTCTATTCATTAGCACAGTTTCCTTCGATGCACCTTTTCTGAAACGATTCCTAAAAGCCTTCAAATTACTCTTTAGTTTTCACAATGATCTCAGCATTTGATCGAAGTCTTTGGCTTCAGAAAGCATCCTTTCGAGATTCACAAACTGTAGTTGCTGGCCACCGGATCTCGAAAAAACGGCAATTTGGGCTATGACGTAAAATTTTGAAATGAACCCTTTGGTCTTAAGCACCTTCCAAAATTGATATGGAAGGAGATAACGTTTGAAGCAAACCACATGCGCTCCTGGAAAGGCAATAATAGTCAACCGCTATGCAATTGCACCCACATTCTTGATCAATTTTCATGCTGATTTCGTCTTTCTTTTCTCCTGCAGTTAAAAAACATTTAAATAAATGCACAAAAATTAGCAAGAGTATGAAAGCGTGTGCGTGTACGCCTCTAATTATTGTCTAACTAATATATGTTTTTCCCCATCTTAGCAAGATGTGTGCAAACGTAACGCAAGTAAGCTTACATTAGATGCTTCTTTAGTTTCTCTCCAAGTCATGTCTGTGTCTTGTGCTTATTTGCTATGTAATGCCTGTGTGTGCAGTCATCTTGTAGAAATATCTACTTTTCTTGTTCTCTTGATGTGTAAGTCCTGTAAACTTGAATAACGAAAATCTGACTTAAATTCAAATAATTGAAACAACTTCGTATACACGCGTATGACAATAAATGTTCAGAGTACAGGTTGCTATTATGTCTGCAGGCGTACACACGCACACATAAAACACATAACTTCACGTACATTGGCATTCGCTTATACAAACATGCGTCCATATATATATAATTACAATTATATTAATGGTTGTTGTTTGTGATACATTTATGGAGTGAAAGATTAAATAAATATACACTGAAAAAAAAAAAGGAATGTAAAAAATTTCTAAAAATTTCTTCAAAATTTTCTTGACCACTTGGTACTTGTCGAGAGGCAACATGAATGCCTTGTATCGATTAAAAACAGATTTCAATTGCCTAAATTGATTTTAAGCGAATGAAGCAGCAAAAGAAGAGTTTTCCAAGATTGTGGCTCAAAATGCAGCGATTATCGTAAGACTCTATCAAAAATTGTTTACAAAAATAATTATTTTATTTCGAGATTTTTTTGTTTTCTTCCCAAAATTTTTCTTCTCTTTTTCTTCGCTTGCCCCATCATCACTTATTTATTTCATTCTCGCAGAGCTTAGATGGTATTTACGCCAATAAAAGCAACACTAAAAAAAAATCACAAGTTAATATCACCTCTTAATCTAGAGCAGGTGTTCTTGATAATAAAATGTGCATTATTTTCTTCGTTTTATGTATTTATGCTGTTGAAAGCGCTAAAAAAAATATTAGTATAATTTTTATACCCCTACAACACTATCGATGCAAACAATTTTGTGCACAAGCACATAACATCTGAGAAGGTTCAACTCCATTCAAGACCATATTCGGAAGTGACTCAAGACTGTCGGCCTATCTATGTGCACGATATTTATTCATGTGTTTCAAGCTATAGTTCAGAAATTCGGTTCACTGGCATGTTTTGCTTCAAGAGGGAACTCTTTTAAAAATCAATTAAAATTCTCCATTAAACGGTTTGCTTTGAAAAATTCATTACATAAAAAAAAATTTGCAACTTCCAATATCTTCCGACAAAAAACATTGAGGAATAAACAGTAGTTTGTCTTAATAAATTGCTATGAAACCTTTGGATCGGAAGGGCTGTTTTTGAGAAAACTCTCCATTACAATCGTTCCCCCGGAAAGTAAGCCTGGCGTAATCTTTAATAGCTTATCATAAATATCGTCCCATAGTAGTAATTTGACATGAAAATGAAGCGTGCCGCTTTCGAACTGCATAGGCCTGTTTCTTAGATCCCTTCTCATCTGAGTTTTCTCATGAGAAATAAGTCTTTATAAGAAAAGAAATTTTAATTTTGGTATCCTGTTTTATGACGAAAGTCATCAATGAAATGGTGTAAGGTATTTCGAGGTCGGCCTTGTCCAACTATAATGTTTGTACCTGTTTTTTTATAAATACGTTGTGCTATGCTGGGTTACTGCGCACAATTTCCCGCAAATATTATTTTTTCTTATTAAACAATTGCGTGTATTTGTGTTACACAAATGTAAAGAATTTATTTACTTATTTTTTATTCACACAATCATTTAAATCTAATACCAAAAAAGTAAGGCAAACATAACTTCTCCACAAGCCAGCCTATAACAACTTAATATTTGCATAAATCAGATGATTTTCCCTATCAATGAACATATATCGCGAGAGAAAGTATCAATGTATCAAATACTTAAGAGAAAAACAAAAACAATGCATAAAAACTCACTTGAATGTACAAGATTTCGTTTAATGCATGCACGATCAATTGCATTCAGCTGTGTGCATACGTTCACATTTTATATCTGCTAGTATGTGTAAGAATTAGTTTAAATTCTCTTCAACGTATTAGTTGCATAAGATGAGCTCTTAGTTGTTTAGTTAAGAAGTGAAGTAAAGCTTTTTCTCTTTTACTTCGTCCTATTTTTCATTTATACCCGCAATGTTTGCACAAATTAACCTTCGATAACTTAAAGCTTTTACCTTTATTATTATTGTCGTTAAAATTTAAACAGGAAAGATCTTTGTTATTGCATTTATACGAGAAGATTAACGTAAGCTTTTCTTGCATTTTTTAATGCAAAGACGAAAGCTTTTTCTCTTTCTTTTTTTTTGAAAAAATAGCAACAGCAAAAAGAGAGAAAGAGGTTTTATTTCTTGTTTTTCAGTGGCAAAAAAATGAGATTTTTAGTCTTGCACAGGTAGTTATCTAACAATTGAGAATAATGCTCTGACGACACCTGTTGTTCCTCTTTCTTCAAAAAATCATTCTTTGGACAATTAATTGATGGCATTTTTTAATGGATATTTAATAATATTCTGATTGAGTTGATTTGAGGTAATTTGTTCTTAATCTCAGTCTATAAGAACAGAAACTGAGCCCGAATGGGAAAAAATAAAAATAAATAGAATTCGTGAACTTGTTTTAGTATTTCTTAGAACAGATAATAACATGTTGTTGTAAGAATCCAGGTAAATAATTTGGAACCTCTTCCTTACGTGATGCTATGAAATTATTCATAAAACTTGTTGTGTTTGCGTCTCACTGCTGATTCGTATAAGATAAAACATCTACTTGTTATGATGATTTATTCGAATAGAATGAAGGCAAAGTGATTTCAGAGATTGCATCTGTTATCCCCAACCCAATTCTTTAATGAAACTGTTTAAGTTCTTGTTGTCCATCGAGAAGGGTTAATGTACACCTGGTTCTACCAGGCATAGCAAGAGTAGAGAAAGTGCAAAGATCGCCACAGATATCCACTATGAATATCAAAAGTCGAAGTATCTAATGATCTACTGATAAGAATGTATTTGTCGAATATATGCTTGAATGTAATACAACCTCTACGAATTAATTGTAAAATTATAATTGCATAAAATTAGTTTCAATCAGACTAACCTTTTTTTCTGCTTTTCTCTAAGTGCATACTCTAGTGCATGTTGAACATGTTTACTTAATATTTATTATTGTTGTGTTTATCATTGCATTCACTAAACATTTGGAATTGTTGCCAATCGTTGGTGTCGTGCAGACACAAAGCAGCATATTTCGATATTTTAACAAAAGGATGCGTATGCTTGTGAAAGATAATTTTCTATGCACTGATTGGCCTCTTTTAGGCCATTATTAACTATTGTTGTACTTTAATAATAACGATGTAAAAATGAAATTTTAATGAAACACAAGAAACCCTGAAAGGGAAAAAGCATCTAAAGAGTATGTAGGCAAACGGTTGTCTGCGATGAAGGATTTACTATTAATTATATATGAAAAAAAAAAAAATCTCTCTACTTATATGCTGATAATAAAAGTTGTTCCTTTCCTAGAATAAACGTATGCGATAACGTACCACCTGATGGCGTATTGTTATTAGATTGCCACTAAACTAAACTTGTCATGCTATGGAAGAATTCAGAAAAGCGGAGAAAACACACAAAACAACAAAGTGGACAAATTGGTCTTTTGGGCTCCTTTTTTTTTTCTTTGCATGCGAGAGTTTATTAGTCTGCGTTTGTGTAACAATTGAGCGATGATGCGGACGCTCTCACGTGTCCATGCCAGACGTACGCTCATACACACACACACACACATACACACGTTGGTTCAGACACACGCGTTTGTTTCATTAAAAAAAAAAAAAAATGAAATAAAATAATAATAGTAATCTGATGAGTCTCATGTGAGAATCCTGGAAACTTTAATATGAAATTAGTTAATAAATTATGCACGCAACATATGCTGATTATAATAAATAGTCTTATTTTATGATATTAATTGCACCTATAACAGATTAACATGATAGATAATAAGAGCGGACATACATATATACATCCAATTGGATTAAAAATAAACAAAAATCCTAAGGTAAACTGCTTGGCCTTCCATCGCAGTTGCTTGAACATGATTTTAAGTATCTCCCGAGTATAAATGTTTTGAAACTTTTCGCTTATTATACTTTTTTTTGAGATTTTGTTTACTAGTAAATCATTTACTCACAAAAAAAAAAAAAAAGAAGAAAAACAAAAATATGAAGCGATTTCCATTCTTTGCGGCTGGCACAAGCGCATTTTAATTGTCTCTCCTTATCTTTAAAAAACTCTAAAGAGTTTGTAAAATTTAGCGCTGAATATGAAACACATGATATTGTATAGCGAAGAAAGAATGAAAAAAGCTTTTACAAGTTGTGCGCTTACGTCGATTTCCAGTTTCCACCTTCGAATTTCGAAAGTGAAATTCATGCTGTGTCTATGTAGAGCAATTTTATACACCGCAGACACAAACAAATACATATATGTATATATACATATATATGTATAGCGGTGCACCTTGCAATGCTTGCTTGTTAAAAAATGAAATAAGCTCCTGCTGAGAATGCAAGAAAAAAAAAAACGAAAAAAAAAAAACAAAAAAGAGAACGTGAGCGAAGGAGAGAAGAACTTTATTTTTACGATATTAAAATGCGTACGATTTTCATTCTCTCACTCTCCGTATTACGCTTTAACTCTCGCACAGCTTCCGTTTGTAAAAAGCGAAGAGCAAGCGAGTGATTATTTTGCTTCTATAATGTGTGCGTAGGCAAACACTTTACACATATGTTCAAAAGTGAACAAACAATTGTACGAATCGTGTGTTTAAATTCCAATGGCTCTCATAACAGCCCGTACATAGCTGTTGCTCTGCAGTTTTGAGTGTAACTCTAATGAAATTGCCCATTAGTGTGATTTTAGCTCTGAATCGGTGTTGACACGAAGTTTAAGAGAATGTTCACGCATTATATTAACAAAAATGAAAATGAAATATTCTCACAGAAAAGAAGCAAAAGAAATCTATGTTAAACAACAAATACAGCATTTATGCAAAAATTAAAAAAAAAAAAACACTACTCTACTGCATCTAACGGCTGGCTATGAATGCAGTTCTAGATTATTTTCAAACAAAAAAATTAGCACATTTTTCTTAATGGATATATAAAATGGAAATGTAAAGCGAAGAATCTGAAGGTTGGTTAGAAATAAACAAATACACATATGTAAGCGTACGTATGTAAGCGTATGTGTGTATAAAAGTGTGAGAAAATTTCTCCAAAGAAATGTCATTAAAAAAAAAAAAAAATTCTCGACAACTTTAATTTCTATTCGTCTCGTCTACAAATGAAAATGAGAGAAATTTCTTATCGATTCTAAAGAAAAAAAAAAAAAATAAATAAAAATAATTTTTAGAAATACAAAAAAAATAAAGAAGAAATTCAAAATGTTTAAAAGTTAGAAAATATCTGTATTTAAAAATTTGTTAGTGTTTCGTTTTAAACGCGTCTTATAAACAGAGCTATTAATATCGAGTGCTAACCGAATGTACGGGTCAACGGGTTACGGTTTTTTTTTATACTGTCGTGGTCGTAGTTAGTTGATTCAAAAGCATACTATCGGGCGTCGAAATAATAAAAAAAAAGAAAAAGAGTTTTACTCAGTATCTCAGTAAATAAAAGTAATCAGTTCTAAATAAACAGTAATAATAATAATAATAATACTAACGGTAAAGCTTTTAATATGTGTCGCTTAAATGTCATTCTTTAGCAGTTAATATCACAGCGTTTTGTATCGGTGTCAATTAGCAGCAGTTGTGATAAGCTGTTCAGTTGTTGAAGGCTAAAGTCCTCGCCCAGCATTTTTTAAACGGATTACTCTTCACGACAAAAACAAAAACTATGCATATGTGTATGCACAAGGCGCATGAAATATGTATATATGTTTAAGGCGAGCAATTGTGTACTTTCACTAAAAAACTCTGCTAAAGAAACTTCAAGCAAAACAATCTTTTTTTTTTCTTCCTATATGTGTGTAAAACATACATATAACGTAAACACTTACGCATGGAAAAAGATAAACTATTTTCTATGTATATAAAGGAGAAAAAAAACAACTGTTGGTCGACTTTTTTTAAGTGTATGCGTGAGTGAAAAAAACGTTCGTTTAAAAAAATCCTTTCGTGGCTTTTAACAAAAAAAATTACAGACTAGGTTTTTTATGGCTTGCAGGCATTCTAATGGTCATTGGCCTGTTGAACGTTGACACCGCCTTAGGCTAAAGGAAAATAAATAAAAACGCTTTGCCGTTGAAAATATTGCTTTAGCTGCCGGCAACAATTTTTCAGCTTAAATGAAATTTTTTGCTTGACAAACAAACACTTTCTAAATGAACAGGCAACTATTTTTCAACTGCTTAGTCAGCAAAGAAAATGCAATAACAACAAAAACGTTAGCAATCGCAAGAACAATTGTAAATAAGAAATTTGCGTGGATTTGTCCGTCGCCTTCGTCAGTTTATAGGCTGAAATTATAATAAATAATGTTAAGCTTACAAAGAGAATTGAGACGCTCTTAGCGTTTTCCTTTTCATAACCCCTCCAAAAAGGAAAGAAAGAAAGAAAGAAAAAAAAAAAAAGAAAAGAAAAACGACAACAATAGCACTACACATACTACAAAGCAAAAGGATCCTTCTTCCTCTCTTCGCTCTTTCGTCTCATACTCCTGCCGGGCCATACCTTCTCTTAGGCTATATAAAGTCTTTTGTCTGCCCCAACTGCATCGTTACTATTTACTTCATATAAGAGCTTAATATCAAACCAGAAAGAAACAAAAAATTAAAAAAAAAAAAAAATAAAAAAAATAAGAACGGAACGGAATAATTTTTTTTTTTTGAATTAAAAAGAAAAGCATTGAGTTATCTCTTTAGGAATGACTGTAAATATGAAGCTGACGACAATGACTACAATGATAATAATAAAAGCTGGCCAAGTGATTGTGAAAAGTCCATTGCACTCGTTTGGCTATATTAAATGCATAAAATGTTCAGGGAACACCAGCATCAGCATCAGCAGCAACAGTAGCAGCAAGAGTAACAACAACAACAACAATAATAATAATAATAATAAAAACAACGGTCTAGAACAAAGTTGTCGACATCATTGTCATCGGCTGCTGCTGCATCAGAAATATCAACATCAACTTTGGTTAAAAAAACTACAGTTGGTCTGCTTTGGTAAGTAAGACAGCGTGAATTTTTAAACATACATACGATTGCCAGAGAGATTATGGACTTATATACAAACACGCATATGCACATAGATATATACATACAATATATGCCGCTCTATAAAGAGCAACATTACCCGAAGCTATTTCAATTTTCACTTCTCCGCATAAAGATAATTGTTTTTTCCTTCTTTTTCCTTTTTTTTCGCTGTTGTTGTTGTTGTTGTTGTTGTTCTTCTCTTATACTGGTTTGTTTATTTTTGTTGTTTTTCTTGCCGTCTGTTTGCTATACAATTATCATCACGTTTTTATTTTCATAGTTGTTGGTTTTTTCTTTTCGCCTTTCGTTTTTTTTTTTTTTGTTGCTTTTTTCGTTTTTGCTCAGATGCAAAATATACAATACATAAAATGATATTAATGCCATAAAAAAATTATTATATATACCCGAGTGTCAGTTAACATAACATAACGTATATGTAGATATATAATATTATATAAAATTTGTCTGTTCTGATGTTTGTGCATTGGCGTTGCATTGCACTTAAATAAATGGTTTCTTTCATGCACCTGTTTCTCATGTTAAATTGTTGTTTAACTAGCCAGCAACAAAGCTTTAGTTATATCCCATATGTGGTCTATAAGGCAAACAAATAAACGCATACACAAATCTATTCCAATGATATTTCCTTTTACGTATAGCCACACAGACAGTTATTATAAGATATTATTAGTCTATATAGAATTTTTTTTTTTTTTTTTTTTTTATGCTGGTGGGAAATTCAACTAAAATGCAAAGCAATTTGGTTAAACACTTCTGCAATGTGATCATTTTGCTCTCTCTCTCTCTCTCTCTCTCTCTCTCTCGCTGTCTCTGAATCTTTATTGAGCAAACTCGTTATAATCACATAAAAACTGAATATGAAATCATAAGATGTTAACACTATTCTCACCAAACGTGTTTCTATTACTATTATTATTATTATTGTTATTATTATATAATCTCGCTAAGCCAGGCGATAGCTAACTGTGCCCGCCTTGTGGAATAAGTCTTAGAATAGAATATCAACACTCTAGCATATCATAGTTTCTATTAATAAATTATGATAAATGGATCATTGAAAATCACTATTAATTAAGTCTGATATCTTTGCCGTAGTTTTCAAGCCGACATTTACTGCGTACGCTTACATATAAGTTACTCGAGAAAAAACGATGTTTTACCTACAGTTTTTCTAATAGCTCTAGTAATTGTTGTTACCCCATTTCAATTGGATATCCGCCATTATTCTTTTATATCCACGAAGAAGAAGGCCTCTTATTACACCAATCGATTCAGAAATAATTCTGAGCTTCTCTATTCTAATGTCCATCTGTCTGTCTGTCCGTCTGTCCGTCTAATTTCTGTCCATGTAAATTTGTGTTCAAGCTACAGGTCACAACTTTTGAGATATTTTGATTACCTATTCAAAATGTTTTGGATCTTTTAGACTTTTTCGACCATTCTCCACCTAACACCGTTATGTGGAAAAAAATTGCAATTTTCAAAATTTGTCGACTCGCTCTGTAATAGTATTTGGACCTACTGAATTGGTATGAACAATCTCGTTCAGCTGGGGCAACTTTTGGAACTCTCTCTCATCTAATCGTTCGTACGACAACTGAATCTTTATATAGCAAAAAGGTATAATTTTTAATATTTCATGGTGGAAATTAGTTCATAATAATAAGTTGACATAAAAATCAACCGAATGAGGACCTGAGTCTATTTCTTGCATACCACCCCATACAAGGAATCCTCCAATATGCGACCTTATGTAACCTTTAGTGCGTTATTACCAAAACGAATGGATAAATCTCTTAGGCAAAGTACTGCAGAGCATCTAATCGTTGGCCTTGCTCGACTATAATGTTCTTACTTGTTGTTTTTATTGCGACCAACCACTTAGCCTCTCCTATATGCGAAACAAACGACCGTCAGAGAAAAATTGGCAAACAAAAAAGGAAAGGGAATGACTGTAAACCAGTGGAGGATGCACTCCTCCACCTATTCGTAGGAGTAGTACTATAGCTACGTATCGCACTCACATGTGTTTCGATGAAAAAAGAAAATTATCTTCTTTACCCTTTTATATCCTGCACTAATTGTGATATAAGAGCATACTACGTTTGTGCGGATGTATAGAACACCTAGCAGGATTTTAAATAGATTAGCTTTTTGCCAGCTCGATCGATTCCGATTCACTTTATGATTCGATTTAAGCGCGTCTGTCAGTCTGTCGGTCTGTCCGTCTTTATTTCTTGTATTCAACCAATAGGCCGCAAAATATTGAGGCAATTAGAGGAAATTCCGAAGACCGACACGTTTTCTGTCCATGTAAATGAATGTTATCGCAAATGGTTCGAATAGAACCACTTCTTCGCCAACTTTGCATATAAAGCCTTATTTTGTAAGGTCGTTGTAATTGAAAAAATTATTTTATTCTAACCTTTGAACTTATGAAAAGCATCATTTAAGCAAAACTTAATAGAATTTTAAAAATTTACTCAGTGTGGCTTTGTGTTCGGGTATCTGTTAAAAGAAAACAATTCTCACTGTGGCCCGGATAACATGTGACATCTTTATTTTTCATCAAAAAACTAAATACTCTTCTTTAGTAAGTAACTACAGCTCATCCTTGGACGTAAGATTAAAAAGACAAAAAATAAAAATTTGATTTTTTGCAGATTTTTTTGTAAGAAGAGCTATGTTTTGTGTCGTTTAATAAGTTGTGGTCAGGATAAGAAGGAAAGTCTTTGATTGCTATCTAGAAGATAAATTTTCAATGAAACATCTATACATTTGTACTTTTGTCGCGTACAGCTCGTCGAGCCTAACGAGCGAGAGCCCTTTCAAAGCCCTTTCTCAACGCCTTAAACAGATTGGCTTGAAACTCTCTTGCAATGGTGTCTTGCAACTTATACTTGGACATAAGGAAATTAAAAAAAGACGGGTTAGTAAACGGTACCAAATGCCAAAGAGCGTAATATTCTATTCATAGCTCACAGCACACCCGTCGAATTATCCCATGCCTTTGCTAGGCTTATTATTCATATATTTCTGCCAATTTTCAGTTGAATACCTACGACATCGTGTACGAAATGTGTAAACGTGCCTTTGCAAAGAATCTCAAAAAGCCCGTACGTAATGTATGAAAATCGTCCATTCCTTTTTTTATTATAAGTAGAGTGACCTGTGAGACTTAAACTTCACGTATATATGTATGTAAACATAGCTCCAAAACTCTTCTGTGACAAATAGAACATAATAAGGAAGGTGCGTGCACATTGTAAACAAATTTAAAGAAGACAATAAGGTGAGTCAGTGAGACCAATGTCGTCTAAACTCTTTTAATAGCTTCGGCATCTGCCAAATGCCAACTTGCACAGAAAAATTCCGTGAATTTTTGTTTATAGATACACCCTCTCAAGGTTAAAAAAGCAGACGCAACATAATAAAACGAGCGGGTAATGTATTGACTGCAATCCACGCAGCAGAGCTGAGTTTTCATGAATTCATACTCAATTAGCCAGGATGCAGTTTTAAGAAACTTCCCTTAATATGTACAACAAAAATATAATCAATAATAATAAGAAACTTCCCTTAATATGTTGAATACAACAAAAATATAATCTAAACGTATATATGTATATATATATAAACAAAATATTGTGAGACAAATTTCAGTTATTATAAGTGTTCACGGGATCTCAAGCCCTCATCCTTAGCAGCAATAAATTAAAGTTAGCCAATATTTACCAATTTCTGGAACGAGTTGCTTGATATTTGTTTTTCTTTTGATGTTACTTTCCCTTCAAAAAACTCGCTTATGTCTTTCGCATAAATCGAAGAACGCAAAATGACTCAATGCTTCGTTGATTATAGTAAAAGTGGTTTTACAGACGACCGGGAAATTTTAAAATCCGATTCTATGCATGCTACAATTACTTTGGCTGGCAATCTTCGGCAATCCTTCAGTAATATCTTGGGGCTCTGGCGTACACCTTTGCCATAAATCTCTGGCAAATTTAATCTCGATGCATGTACTATTGTTTGCGGGAACAAAAAAGCTTTATACGTTGCCAGCGACAATCGCAGAAAACTCCTATTAACACATTGAAAGTTTTTTCACTAAGAGTGCCGTGAGAGTCACCGTCCTTAGCACTTAAAACCTCGATTATATCTGCAGTGAGTTACGATATCTCGTTCCAATCGTATGTCGCTAATATGCAAGTCTTCCCGTTTATGTCGAATTAAATAGCTTACGCCAGGAACTCGCGTAGATCTCCAAGAGCTAAGAAAAGCATCACGTAATTAAGCGATAATTTTAGGTGCTTGCCAACGCAGCAACGTCAAGACGCAATTCCCCTTTCATTTCTTATAATTTTCGAGTATTCTTGCTGTAGGGATCTCATAAAGTGCAGTCAATCATACAAAATTGTTATAAATCTTCGCTTATCCGCGTGACTGGGGACTTGACCTCAGCGCATGCAAATGTTGCGTAAAGTGAAGAAGAAATTCGATTCACTGAACCGGGAGTAATTTACATATAACAAATCACTCAGTAACCCTCCTGTCTGACAAATATATGTAAGCATTGACAGAACCATGAATTCTCAATAACAGTGACCTTCAAACGGCATGTGTCACAATTTGATTCTTATTAATATTGATNAAAAAGCCCGTACGTAATGTATGAAAATCGTCCATTCCTTTTTTTATTATAAGTAGAGTGACCTGTGAGACTTAAACTTCACGTATATATGTATGTAAACATAGCTCCAAAACTCTTCTGTGACAAATAGAACATAATAAGGAAGGTGCGTGCACATTGTAAACAAATTTAAAGAAGACAATAAGGTGAGTCAGTGAGACCAATGTCGTCTAAACTCTTTTAATAGCTTCGGCATCTGCCAAATGCCAACTTGCACAGAAAAATTCCGTGAATTTTTGTTTATAGATACACCCTCTCAAGGTTAAAAAAGCAGACGCAACATAATAAAACGAGCGGGTAATGTATTGACTGCAATCCACGCAGCAGAGCTGAGTTTTCATGAATTCATACTCAATTAGCCAGGATGCAGTTTTAAGAAACTTCCCTTAATATGTACAACAAAAATATAATCAATAATAATAAGAAACTTCCCTTAATATGTTGAATACAACAAAAATATAATCTAAACGTATATATGTATATATATATAAACAAAATATTGTGAGACAAATTTCAGTTATTATAAGTGTTCACGGGATCTCAAGCCCTCATCCTTAGCAGCAATAAATTAAAGTTAGCCAATATTTACCAATTTCTGGAACGAGTTGCTTGATATTTGTTTTTCTTTTGATGTTACTTTCCCTTCAAAAAACTCGCTTATGTCTTTCGCATAAATCGAAGAACGCAAAATGACTCAATGCTTCGTTGATTATAGTAAAAGTGGTTTTACAGACGACCGGGAAATTTTAAAATCCGATTCTATGCATGCTACAATTACTTTGGCTGGCAATCTTCGGCAATCCTTCAGTAATATCTTGGGGCTCTGGCGTACACCTTTGCCATAAATCTCTGGCAAATTTAATCTCGATGCATGTACTATTGTTTGCGGGAACAAAAAAGCTTTATACGTTGCCAGCGACAATCGCAGAAAACTCCTATTAACACATTGAAAGTTTTTTCACTAAGAGTGCCGTGAGAGTCACCGTCCTTAGCACTTAAAACCTCGATTATATCTGCAGTGAGTTACGATATCTCGTTCCAATCGTATGTCGCTAATATGCAAGTCTTCCCGTTTATGTCGAATTAAATAGCTTACGCCAGGAACTCGCGTAGATCTCCAAGAGCTAAGAAAAGCATCACGTAATTAAGCGATAATTTTAGGTGCTTGCCAACGCAGCAACGTCAAGACGCAATTCCCCTTTCATTTCTTATAATTTTCGTGTATTCTTGCTGTAGAGATCTCATAAAGTGCAGTCAATCATACAAAATTGTTATAAATCTTCGCTTATCCGCGTGACTGGGGACTTGACCTCAGCGCATGCAAAGGTTGCGTAAAGTGAAGAAGAAATTCGATTCACTGAACCGGGAGTAATTTACATATAACAAATCACTCAGTAACCCTCCAGTCTGACAAATATATGTAAGCATTGACAGATCCATGAATTCTCAATAATAGCGACCTTTAAACGGCATGTGTCACAATTTGATTCTTATTAATATTGATTTTTTCAATTTTTTCAATAACTATTATAAAAAGGAATTTCGTTTTGTTTATTATTCAGTAAGGCATAGAAAACAAAATTCATAAGCAAAAAGTGCAAAACAAAAGAGAAAACAACAGTATTTAGAAGCTTTGTGTAAAGTTAAACTCGTCCATACGTAAGATAAGGTACTTATGACAAAACATGAAAAAACCTACATTAACAAGCATGAATAGGTTAAAGGAAGAAAATGATGCGAAAAGATTTTAAAAAAAAGTTGACATGCATAGCGGGTTGAGAGTTTTTAATATAATTGCCTTTGAGAAAAATTGTAATTTCATATTTCTAGTTTCAATCAATTTTATAGTTTAATTGGTCTTCTTATCAGCCTCATCATCACCCTCGGCGTTAATGTTGATTTGCATTTCAAATTTGTTATATTGTCCCGTGAGACGGCCGTATTCCCTGTTAAGACTATCAGCTTGCGATTTCAAAGCTTCTTTGTCCTTGTTCTCACGATTCAGTTCCACGGTTAACTCGTGAATGAATTCCTTCATCTTGGTGATCATAGCTAATGTGCCAGCTTCTTTAGCTTCATCGGCTTTTTCGGTATTTCTGTCTTCTCTGTTCTTCTTCTCACGATTCATTTCCGCAGTTAATTCTTGAATGCGCTCGTTTATCTTGTTGGTTACAGCTAAGGTGCTATCTTCTGTAGCTTCATCAACTTTTTCGGTATTTCTCTCTTCCATCAACGAACGTATAATTGCAGAAGCAGATTGTGCTTGTTTTAACGTCGCCTCACTTTGAGCCAATAGATTAGCCTGTACCGAGATTAATGTTACTAGACGTCGTATAACCAATGCCAAGAAAATCGGAAAACCAGATATGCCGAAATTACGTTGAGCTTTGAATAAATGCGCCCTACGCTGCATTTCTGTGTTCAAGCGAACGTCTGTAGAATGTTCTTGATTCGAATATTTATGCATTTCGCGAATGGCTTTCAATAGAAACCCAACTAATGCGACCATAACAAAGAAGAAGCATAGATAAGTCCGTCGAGCTACCGTAGCCAAAAAGTTTGACTTGAAGAAACGGTTCCATTGGTGTGGGCTAGCCACAGGTAAAACTAGTAAGAGTACCACGAAGATTTCAGCGTACGAAAAACCGGCTATCAAAGTCAAAACCAGATCCATTTTTTACAACTGAATTTTATTGTATTGCTGTTGAGATTTGAACTAACACTGAATGTCTCTCTTTCTCCTAAATTTCAACAAAGAATAATGACTTTTCAAGCATTAGTTTGAGTGACGTTATTTTTGTAGTATTTTTGTAGAGAATGAGAAAATCGGAGTTTCCTATGTTGATTAAGCCGATCTGCCAAAAGTGCGAAAACATTGTACATATACCAGGAATTGCAGTCGAAATGTTGTTTAGGTGACGCTAGATACTCACTCTTCTCTGCAATATTGGAAATCTGCTTTAGCTTTAAGTTAAAGGTCCTCTTTTGTTTAAGGTGTCGTGGACTGCTAACTTTCCTAGATTAGGTTAGGAAGGGAACTCCTGCATATTTAAAAACTGCACGTTCCCTGATTCAATTACTAGCGCTGCGTAAAAGTGCAAAAAGCGATGATTATATTGATTTTCTTTCTTTCTCTCCTTCTTCTGTTGACCTAGCGGGTGTAAACCAAAAAGTGTGCATGGCGTACCCCTTGAGGGTATATATTCATTGATTTCTGGATGATTCGATTTGTAAGGGGATAAAAAAAATTAATATGAACTGTTTTCACCTTTATTCGATTAAAGCATTGGATCCGAGCGCTTATTCGCAAGAATTAATATGAAGAGTATGGAGCTCTAATGTTTACTTTTATTCGATTAAAGTAATGGATCCAAGGATTGGAACAAACCATTGCATGTGTGCAACAAGCATTGGATGTGTAATTATTTGCAATCATTCTTTTTCTTTTCTTATTAAAGGACACAAGCATGAGCTTAGCTTAGATCTGCTTCCAGCTTTCTTTTTAGTAAAATATAAACAGAAACTAATTAAATGAACACTTTTGCCGAATGATTTTTCTATCTGTTCATTGCCCGAGTACTTATTCTAAGCGATTGTAGGTGTAGGTGTATGTAGCTTTAAAAAGTAAATGAATAAACTTTTTATTGTTATTATTAATTTAGTCAGAGGAATAAATTCCAAGACTCAAGACTTAAAGCTCTACCGTATCTCTAAGGCTATCGATTTTATTGAAACGTCTACCGCACTTGAGATTTGAATCCACGGCCATTTATATGTTAGTCGAGACTCTTTGTCTGGCCGAGTTTTAAACTGATTTTTATTTCCGCAATAATATGTTTATTAGTTTTTTTGATTATTCCGTTTTTTTTCTTCTTTCTTTTACTTCATCCTAACCGCAAGTAAATCTTTGTGTACAAGAAAATATTTTTGTTTTTATTTATTCTTTTTTCTTTTATGAGATAAATAAAAAAAACTACATGAGAATCATAGAAAAAGTGGCAAAATTCTACGCAGCATGTCTGTCTATAAGGGGCAGCGTTAAATTTCCTATATCGCTAATGTCGTTGCTATGAAGCAATTTATTAATGCGTAGAATAGTTGAAGGAATTGAAGCTAGTTTCGTAATGGATCTGCTTCAATTAAACTGCTTCAGCTTCATATCGTATGCAAATGATGTTCATACATGGATAATGGGGTCAAATTTTCTTTCTCTCTGTCTCTCTCTCTCTCTCTCTCTCTCTCTCTCTCTCTCTACCTACCACTGCTTTGCATGCAAGTGCTGTCCAACATTATTGACATTTCAATTAATTTTTTAGGGTTTTCTCAATAAATGCTTTGCCAGGCAATTACTATACATATGTTTTTGCATATGTATTTCATGAATAGTGTGTAACAAAATGCTTCCATTTATATATCAATTTCAATTGTTTTAATATTTATGCATGACAACCATGCACTGCAGAAAAGCTTTCATAAGCGTAAAAAACTTGCATCCTCTTTATCAAGCATCCCATGCAATATTTAATAATAAGATAATGTGAACATACAACATAACATGCATGAGTTCAATGATACATCAGTTGCTGGTCTCAAACAATTTAAAAGAAAACCACAAAACAAATTCATTGAAATGGTGCAAGAATTCGCATCGCGTATGAAACTGCCTTTAATGTTAAAGGTAGACAGAGATAGATATATATATATAGATAGAAAGAAAGATAGATAGAGATAGATATATGTATAGAGAGAAGGAAAGAGCTAGAGAATCATTATGTTAATAAGAGATAGGAGAAAAAGTATTCATTCCTCTTCCCCCACCATTGTAATTAATTCTATTTCATTTCATTCCGGCCAGCAATAACAACCGCAACACATTTATGATGAAAAACCACTCAATATACTCCCAATATTAAACCGTACAACCACAATACAATTTCACGTTTATAATTGAGCAAACAAACCGATACAGAGATAATGGTAAAGCATACATAGATAAAGGCCGTCATTGAAAAATTGCAAATGCCGAATGAATAGAAACTTGAAAAGGTAGTAATGATCCGGCATAGATTTGAGGTAAAAAAAAATTTATTGTTGCAAGCTTTGTCGAACGATGGCCAATCCATGCGATATGATGAGAGCAGGGGAAAATTAAACTTTGAAAATGATCTAAAAGAGGCTTGTAAGTAACAAACTCTTCTTCTATCTTTTTTTAATACTTTCGTTTTTTTTTTTTTTTTTTTTTTTTTTTTTTTTTCTTTTTCTATTGTTAGTCGAGAGAAGATGAATTGCTAAGAAAGCCTCTAAAGCATTGTTTCCTTTGGTTATTAGATAGATTTATTGGCTGTCTATCTGTCCATTCATAACAGATAAATTATTATAACCACACAATTGTTTTGTTTGTATATCTAGGCAATCAGTTCTCTTGTAGCTAGATTAGCAAACTTTTTGCAATTTTCTAAACTCATTTCAAGTTTTTCTTTTAAATCACTTACCACATACAAATGAAATTTCTAGAAAATTGACTTAACCTGTTTTAGGAAAGAAAAAACTTTATGTAAATATTGAAAAAATATAATGCGATAAAGTATGCTTGTCTTGATAAAAAAGTTCGATATGTATTAAGTCGTGCAGGTGTTACCAGTAGAACCCCCTAAAGAAAAAAATCTATGGCCAATAACTAGGTTGATAAGCGGTTAATAAAAGCTTTAATAAATTAATAAAGTTAATGTCACATCTTTAGGGTGTCATTTTATATTCATCTCGAGTTTAATATCAATTTCTACGTCCACTCTTCCAAAAGTAAAATATGTTATAAATATCAGAGTATTTCGTTATTGATGGCGCACCTTACTATCCATGTTGAACTACGTTTATCGAATAGATTTAAATGAACTTTTTTCAGTGTTTGCATTTCGCAGTCCTGATGGAGGCGACAGGGTTTACTCATGTATGTCCAAAGAGGGGCCATCTTTCCATCTTTCTCTTTATCAAAGAGGGCATTTTTCTTCTCCTGTATATTTTTCTGTTATGGAGACCATCAATCTGCTGTTCTTATCAAGTAACTTCTTATGCTACTATGAAGTAACAGTCGTTATGGCCATAGTTGGGTGTATGCTGTATTAAGGATAGTGATCTGATGATCTATCTGATAGGATAGTGATTAAGGATAGTGACCTGAATGATCTTCCGGGCCACGAGAAAATTCCAAATGACAAGCGTGGCTTGGGCTGCGTACAGTGCAGGATCACACAAAGCTATGTCGCCTAATGAATAGTCAAAGAAGTGTACGTTCGCGAGTGTCAAGTTATCCGACGAAAAATTGGTCCTAGTAAGTATGATGCACATCCCATCAGATTGCCGGAAGACTGCTATCTTGCCTGACTCTCGGATACAATCCTTCGGGATGGATCGTGACGGCAGTGGTAGGATATCAAGCAATGAGCTGTTAGATAAGTGTCGACGCTGGCAACAGTTGCAAGAGGAATGCTTCATAACCAATTATTTATTATTCTAGTACTTTACTATGGCTACATATTGGAGGACGGCGGTTAACGCTGTTGTGGAAGGTGTTCACATAAAACCGTAAAGAAATGTCTACATTCCTTACCTACCATAAATTACCAATTCTTTGTCCCACTTCTGGTCAATATTATTAAGAGTAAACGGGTGCTTTTTAACACTAGATTATTATTAATTATGGCGCGACACTACAACGTCGATACGACTCTCATTTGCTTTATGACATGTGTAATCAAGGATTGCAGCTGCAAAATCAACTCATGAGACATGAAAATTATTTCTTGTCGATTTTCGTATGAGATGGTCTTACTTCCTCTCTGAGCACATATCAGCTCGTGACTTTTTCCTTTAAAGACATTAATTGTTCCGTAACAATAAGTTACCGCGTTGAAGTGCATGCAACGTTTCTTTTTTTTAAAGATCAGAATAGGCCGAGTCGAACAACGATAACATATGAATAATTATGATTGCTTCAACCAGGCGAAACCATCACTGGGGAATAGTACTGCCACTAATTTGAATATCGAGAGCAATATACCAAAAGTTGTGGCATCTAGAGTTTTGAATTAGACATTCATCTGCTTAGACTAAAATCTGCTATTCTCCCACTATTTCATTGGATTAATAAGGACTCAAATTGACGGTCTTATGTCTGGGAAATAAGCCTTCGATTCTTGAGCAATAGCCACAAAATGAGTTCTTACGTACATAGTCCCGAGAGGACTCCCTTCTATCAGCAAGATAACGAACATGTCTAGCTATCGCCGAAACTCTTTGACGATACGTTGAGTGTTCAAGATTCGCTTTAAGCTCCCAATAACTGACATCTCTGTTCATTAATTGAACGTAAGAAGATATGAATTTTTGATTGAAATATTTTCAATCAAAAACCAACTTTTCATTCTTTTTGTTTACATCTCAATTATTATTCCAGATTTAAACGTTTCATTTTTATTTTTTGTTTGTTTTTCTTCTTTTTTGCTACTGTTTGTTGTTGTTATTGCGCTTTTGTGGTAATTTTTTTTTTTTTCTTTTTCAATTTAAACTTACGCCCCTTATTCTGTTCGCATAAACGCTTATAAACGAAATGGTCATAAAATTTTGCAGTAACATAAGCATCATTTAGAACCGAGAAGGTATACCTCTACCCTCGGCACATGGCGTACATTTAGTATGCAGTAGTGCAACAAAAAACCTTTCATTATCCTTTGTGTTAAGCTGCAAGGTTTTCGTTGCCTGTGAAAACTCTGCAAAGGGGGGGTCGAAAAGTGGTTAAAAGGAACCGAGAATAAAGGATAACATAAATACCGTCATCTTATTTAATCAAATCGACCACGTAAACTATAAGTAGCAATAAATGTTACAAGGACATACCTCATCTCTCTATCTCTCCCTATCTCTCTCCCACTTATATATACTCAGGATAATAGTTTTTTTCCTGTGTTTAATTCACCTGAGTAATGCAATGTCGGTGCAATATTTTGTAAAAAGAAAAAGTTTCAATTTGTTTATTTGCTATACGCTGGAGTGTCATCATTTAAAAGTTTATGAGTAAAATTGTTGTCCTGGCATCTGAGAGCCAGTATAAATAAAGTGTCGTAAACGAGTGAAAAAAGAACAAAAAAAAAAAAAATTGTGTATATGCAAGTGCCTGATAAAGGTACAAACCACTAACCACTAGTCATTTTATCTGTGGTTGGAGAGCAACTTTTACCGTCACATAAAGCTAATTGACATCCACTATGCCTCGGTAACCGCATAATGCAAAGGTGTTCTTCCCTTAAGATAATAAAGTTTTCGAGATCGAGAGGTAAATATTTCAAGAAAAATGTTCGATATTAAAAGTGTAGTTAACATTAAACACTCCATCTGACTTATTTAAAAAGCCATAATAATTATGTCTTTGGGAATGTTTTGCAATGTTTTGCAATGTTTAGAAAGTCGCGATATAAAATTGTGGTATTGATGTGAAAAAGTATTTTCACTTTTATGTACTTGTCTCATTTTAATGTGAACCGTTCAGGGTACACAAAAGTGTAATTGACAATATAGCGGAGAATTATTTTTTTAAATTGTTTTTTGTTTTTTTATTGTACATGACCAACCACAAGCGAACACGAACGTGGTTAAGAAGCCGCGCAGTTAAACGGGGATGGACGCAGAGAGCTACATTTCTATACTTTCGACTTTAAAAAGTAGAAACAGCAGATACGGTAGGGAACCTAGTGCTAGCAGAATATTCCAAAGACTGCTAGCAGGGTTATGGAACGACGAGTAGCGTCGTCGTGTGTCCACGACGAGTAGACACGAATGCTGAGGCCGCCGCTAGTATTCTTAATAGACTTAATTAGTGGACCATACAATACTTGTCTTCGGTGTATACCTAATGGCTACGTAATGGATGGACGTGACAAAGAAGAAGCACTGAACAGCACCCATAACGCCTATGCTCAAGTCTATCGAAAATTGTGGACAAACATTCGTCAACAATGAGCACATAGGCTGTTCACCTTGTGCGGCCGAGGTCTTCTAGGCAAAATCTTGAGGCTTCCGCCCCCACGTGAAAATTACGCTCTCATTTTGCCCAGATGGAGTTTGAGTATCTTTTGCAACGCTTTAAGAAGCCCAAATCTATGACTTCCACACTTTCGCTATTTTTTCTGCGCTACGAATATCGTTTGGTATTCTCCGATTCTTCTATATTGACACAACCAAAGGGGAGAGTTTGTCAGTTCTTGCATGCATTGAGTTTTGAGTTTTGAGTGCAAATTGTGTTTTGTTGACATTACAGTTAACTTTACTAGCCCGACTTCACTCGCTTAGTGTGTTCATCCCAGTGCTGCCGGATCTCTTTGTAAAAGAGAACGGATGGTACAAACTGCTTTCACCCGCGAATGAATAAACAAAATGGCCCATCACATATAGAAAGCCATTGATGAACACTAGGAAGAAAGTCTGCAAATGTCTTTACTACTCAAACTGCTTAAACTGTACTAATTGTTGTAAGATATGTTCAGTTAGTTTATTTCAACCCAGCGAAGTCTTCGATTGCTACTAAGGCAGTTGCTACTGAAGCTTAGGAATTTTTATAAGTCACACATCAGTCTATAATTTTTTAAGTGAAACCTTCATTGATAAAAAAATTCTCGTAACGGTCCGACCTTCAAATCATTTTTTACCCTAATCTATATAACAAAATAAAAAAAAAAAACAGTTAATGGTCCACGAATTTTCATGTCAGAAATTAATTTTTTGGATTAATTTACCGAAATATATGTAAAATTTTATGCGTGTGTAAGAGGCAAAGAATGGAATAGCCAAACGGAATATTTAATGCAAGTCACAACTCCACGCTCGTCAAGATTATCCCTAACTAGTGAGGTCTCAAATGTGCCAGATCAGGTTCCAAAAGCCGCTTTGCAAAATTACTCTGATCGAAGAGGTGAAGCAGAAAATAGTTCTTAAAAACTTATTGGACTACTCTTAAGAATTAATACCCCGTAGTGCATTTCCACCCTCGTAGTCTTACCGTGATTTGCATTTAATTATAGCTGAAGGACCGGGTCATTTTCTATGGTAAAGGGTTTCAAACCAAAAGAGTCAGGAAGACTTTGGCCAGACTTTCGTCTAATTAGTTGTTGCCATTACACTACTTGCAACCTCGGACCTGTGATAACGTTCGATCGGGAGATAGAAAACGCAAAGGTGAACCTGCCATCATATGTAGTGTACGTTGCCATCGTATGCTCTACATTTACTGGACTGTGCCAATTTTGATTCAAGAACGCAAAAAGCGATTTCAACACTCGCTGCACGGAGAAGTCTGTGTTCAAACAGATCTAGATTAATGCCCTTAGCCCAACCTCTTGATGTGGTTGCAGGTATTTATTTTCAGATTCCACAAGCAGAATAGAAAAAATAGTATAGCGTTCGCTTCCTTGTGGTGGTTTGCAACCTTATTAACATAATATGCACGTAAAAAGTACTTACAGGTTTCCTTTTTCTCGCTTGTTTTACTTCTTTACCCGCCGTGGAAGCATTTCCAACTGTATTATGAACAATTAAAAAAAATTTGATCTGTTGAACTAATGTCTGTGATCTCAAAGTCCAGATGGGCGTATGGAAATGCCTAAGAAAGGGTTCTTTAGATGAAGTCCGAAGAAAAGCTTTTTGTTTTGAAGTCACGAAAGTGAAGGCACAAAACTCAAACAAATTGATTTAATCTTTTTCCCAAATGTCTCAGGATATCTAATTTATACCATAAAATTGTTCTAATGACGATAATGTGAGAAGTTTAATGATCATTAAGTCTTCTTTTTGCAATCCATAATAACAATATTTACGTTTCGGTTGGCTGAGCACTTTTAGCATTTAATTTATTATTGCTTTTAATATGAAACAAATCAAAATGTAACATATTTGCGTTGCTAAAATTAATTAAAACGAGATATAAACTTTTTTAAAGTTCATTGATGTAAATTTTTTTCTTTTATTGTCAATTCGCTATATTTCGGCTAAAGCTGGCCTACGCACTGCACGTAAACAGCACTTGTTGTTACCATTAACAACCAACTTATCGTTGCTATAACGGGCATTTAATATATACACGCACACACACACACACACACACACACACACACACACGCTAGATATTTGTGTAAATTATGTACAAATGTAATAAAAACGTCAGAATATGTAGGAGGCCTTCGTCGAAATAAATGTAAAATCAATGAGACTTAATTATAAATTGCGAACAACATAAAAATAAAAAAAAAAAAATAAATAAATAAAATGTAAAAAAGAAACGCAAAAAACCAGATTGAATAACGTAAACAGCTGCAAATAAAAAAAAAGAAAAAAAAAAAGAATAGCATGAAATAAACAGTGACGCTCGCGGCCTACACGCCCCACAAAAAATACAGAAAAAAAAAAAGAATAGCATGAAATAAACAGTGACGCTCGCGGCCTACACGCCCCACAAAAAATACAGAAAAAAAAAAAG
>KK503054.1:32495-45644 GCA_000688735.1 Glossina austeni | reverse complement strand
GTTCTTTTTTTTTTTTTTTTTTTTTGGGGTTTTTTTAAAAAAAGAGGGTTTTAAAAAAAATTTTTTTTTTTTTTTTTTTTTTTTTTTGGGTTAATGTTAACAATGAAGAGTTTACAAAAAAATTTGCTCTCTTTACTTCAATCTTAATGGCTATGTTTAGCTTACTTTGCTAAGCTTCGGAAACTGCTTTTTTCGTCTTGTAGCGAGCTTTTGATAAGCGGCACCCAATATCTTCAAGAGGTAAAGTGTTGATAATTCTGCCGCGTTTAGTCTCCCCTGTCTGTGCTACTAAATGCTATTGCTTCGCATGGCTAGGTGCTTAACAGCAGCGACAGCAGCGACAGCAGCGACAGAAGCCATAGCAATGCATAGTGCATTGACAACATGATTTATGTTTTATATTTATTTACAGCAGAGATAATCATTGCAACGTTTAATTAACAAGTGTGATAAATCGCGATTATAAAACATGCACAAATATAAAAACGGAAAAGCAGAGACGAAAAATATAAAACTGAATCTGACTGAAAGAACACATGTGATTGTAATTATTTGTTTGTTTGTTGGTTCTTTGACTGGCTGGTTGGTTGGTTTCATTCATTCTCGTTGGTTTGACAGATGACAGTGACAACATTACGTATGTCACACTCACTCATTGTCTTTTCGCTATGATAGAATGACAGCAGGGACAGCCAAGACCACCTCCGAATTAAAGCACACAAATACATATAAATAATTGCGTGAGTGATGTTATACGTCGGGTTGTTTTTCGTTGTACATGTACACACGCATACAGCACAAACACACACACATTTGCGGTTGCTAATTTATACGTAAACCTAATGGTTTAAGTTCAATATTTTATGCAGAGATTGATTAGACCTCTGTAATGCAATATCGGGACTATTCCCCCTGTTATTAGTTGTTTATTAGGATTGTAATCCTTGACGGAATATATAAATAAAACATGCTTAGAATACAATGAATGGGTCCCGGGACATACTTTTAGTTTAAGTTTATGAAAGAAGTGATGCGGATTTCTCTTAAATAAACTTCTTTTCTATATACACATATATATATATATTTATATACACCTGTCCACATATAATTAGAAATTATTGTAAATGATTTGTTTGTGGACGGAGGTCGATCGGAGGTTTTAATCTCTTGGTGTGCGCTTATTCTGCAAGGATGTACAATTTCAAGTTCCTTCTGAAACACTATTTTATTAGAAACTGTCACGTTTATGGCATTCGCATTTTATTCCGCATTAAAGGACGAACGAATGGTAATGAATTCAGATAACTTTCTTTAATCAAAATAAAACTTTCCAGTTCAGCTCGATTCATTTGCAGAAAAATTCTCAATGCTACTTAGAAGATTTTCTTGCCAAACATAAGAAAAAAAAAACGAAAAAAATTACGAAATTTGTGTACGTGGAAGGTGAAGAAAAAGACGAAAAGGCGTAAGTAAGTGTTTATAAAAAGCATTATTATCCCACACCCCCATAAACTGAAAACTAGCACTGGGAGATGACTGCGTACTGTTTTGAACAACTCTCGTTGTTGGCGATAGAGACAAGACGGATAATCGTTTCCATTTCATTTACGTGAGGCTTTTACTACTGCTCTCGCTGCAATCATTTCATATAAATCTGAATGAATACAACTGAAGCGAAGAACAACGCGAAGCAAAGTTACGATGTTCTTAAATTATTAATAGAACGAAATGGCAAAGACGGTGTTTCATAAAAAATATGTTAGAGATGACGAACGCATTTGTAAAGTAAGGATACCATACATCACTTGTGCTAAAAGGTTATATTAAGTTTGTCCGAGTGTATGGAACATCCAAAAGCACTTGAGATAGGCCTACCTTTTGTTGTAGCCATCGATTCAAGATCGTTTTTCCAATCAATGCAAGCTTGTCAGTCCGCCTGTCCGTTTAATGTCGTAATGTGTTCACCCTATGGCCCGCAAATTTTTGACATATTTTGATGAAGTTTCAAAGGGGACCACTTTTTTGAACAATTCCCAGAAAAATCGTTCTATCAATAACTGTGAGGTGGCTTAGGATATTTAATGGTGGTCCCTGGGTCTATTATAATCTTTTTACTTTTTTTTTTCTCTTTCTGTGCTTCTTTTGCTGTAGTGAATTTTGTTTGTATGAGTCTACACGTATGAACTAAATAAATTATTTCATATCTTATGGTCATGGATCGATTTACATAAACGAAAAATATCATTAAAACGATCTCATTACGCGATTAATGGTTTACGCAGCTTACGCTGTCTGCATTTGAAACAGCACTTGTTCAATGTTTAGTTGACTCTAGTCGCTATGCTTTACCTTTGCCATGTCGAATAAATGTTCACTACTCTGGTATGCAATAATTTTCTGTGCAAACATCAAGCGTCACATAATGAGCTAAAAGATAAGCATTGTATCGAACAGATGCTTTTTGTGTATATTTTTCTGTTATGGAAATAACAAGAAGTCAGTAGTATATCACGTTTAAACTGAGTGTAAATTTTTTCAGATTCTTATCGGGCTGCTTCATAAAAATTTTACTGGTGTATTATAATATGAACACTGCAGAATACTGTTAAATAATATAATTGACAAGTATTTTTATATACTTTTTATTTAAGGCAGTTTGCTTTTTATGATGACACGAACAACATGAAAGTAAGAAATAAATTATCCGATATGATGAACCGTACTAAAGGCTGCAGTCATATAAAAATAGTTCTCAGCTTACTATTATATGAGAATCAATCAACTTTCTGTCATTTAAGCTTAAAATTTCCAAGCAACAAGTCAAGATTTATTCTTTCCCTTAGTTGGTGAATACTTTTTATTCCGGGTATTCCATTGACAAACACACGCAAAAAAATATGTGCCCTCGACAAGCGTAAGATTCAATGTCCCTTTAGTTAGTCATTTATAGGCCAAGTGTCGGTTCTCAACTAATTTTATAATTTCTTAAATAAGTGACTAAGACTTGCTGCAAGACTTATATGACTTTTTACTCCTTGAGTGTAGATTGATGTGTAACAGCATACATTTCAGTGCTATTGCAATGAAAGCAGTTGCGGCCTCGTTTCCTTATGTACAGAATTCTTCTACAATAGTCCTCCAAATATATTTTGCTTTTTCATAATAATATAATTGACTGCGGTTCCCACATTGCCAATAGCGGCCCATCGGCTTTTGTCTACAATTTAATGTTCTTCCTAAGCTATCGAAATTACTTCAATACAATTTAAGTAACGATTTGAAATTAATTTGTGAATTTATTTATTGAATGCTAATGCAATTTATGAAAGGTTGACTTAGGGCTTGATGAAAAGCTGAGATAGGGACTGACAGGCGGGCGCATTTTTAAAAACTGTTGTTTAAGAACTTTAAATTCACACACTATAGGAAATGGGGATGTGTGATGTTGTGAAGATTCTTTTCGCAACGATATGAAATCGTGCAGGAACCGACCAAGACGATCGACGAAGTCGCCTATAGTGTCATGACACGATATCGCTTCGGATTTTCTAAAAGAAAGGCTCATTATTCACAATCCACAGCATATAAGCCTGCAAAAATTTGCACGCACATTCTATAGGCGATGCTATAGCGCCAATGCAAAAATGGGAGACATCCCCACCCCTTCCTTCAACAGCGCGTATAACAATGTTTTTTTGTCCATTACTCACAATCTACAAAAATTGGTAAAAGGTAAAAAATTGGGAATTCATCTAAGCATGTCCATCGGTCCACTTGCTCATCTGCCGGCTTACCCCCATCTATGCAATATTAGTGATAAACTTTCTTCCGTTCATTAGTTAGTATTAAAAGTGTGGCAAGATTTTTAAAAGACACGCCTACACCGCAATACGAACTGAGAAGACCTTTGCATTCTGCAGTATTATAGAGTAGGGAAATTGAGTTTTATCGTATTTTCTTTTAGTCTTTTTTAAGATTTTCTTACTTGTTATATTCGAAAAGGTTGAAGATTTTAAAACTCTTTCTTTTTACGTTTTTCTCGCAATACCGTTGTTGTAATTTAATAATAATAACAAAAATAAGTCATATAAAAATAAGTAGGAAAATTATATTCGTCTGCGACCGAAGTTGAATTTTCATGCTTTAGAATATTAGAGGGGCATGGCCGATATTTTCGTTTTTTTTGTCAAATAAAAGTGAAAATGTACATCGTACGTCTCTTATAGGTAAAAACACCAGAAAAGCGCTAAGCAAGGCGAAAATTCGGAAATTTCTGGCCGAATTCATAAATAGCATCAAAATTTTCATCACAATACACCTTTAATTTCCTAACGGAGGCCCTGGATCCTTTCGACTCGCTCTCTCAATCTCAGTAGCCACTCAATGGCTGTGTCAATGAACTTACGCTAAAGTATTTTCGCTTAGGAATGCTTTAAGAAGTAGTATATAAACGCTAAAGATATCTATTAGTGGCTTACACAAGTTCAAAATCAGGCGAAAAGACGTTAACCTGTATCCTTAACTGCCGCAATTCTTATGAGCTCGTGGAGCCTTAGACTTCAAGTGAAAAATTTCTTTTAGATAAGGTTTTTTTCTTTTTGCTTATTTTAAAAGATTTAAAGCTAAGTCAATAGAAAAAATTTCTTCATTTTTTTAAATTTTCATTGGCTTGTCCCGGCAAGACTTTAATGTACAACAAATTCGTTGTTTACTAAACGACCAACGTTTTAACATATAATCACTTGAAAATAGCTGGAACAAAATTAATTCTCCAAAGTTTACTTAACAAAATTTCTTTATATAATTTATTTTCTACTTTTTAGACCATTACAATTTGCATTCTACTCGCCAAGCCCTTCTCTAATATTCATGCAAAGGCAGTTATTAGGAAAAAGATAATCTTCTACTTTGTGGCGTTCGCCATATTTAATGTAGAAAGACGATAGTTGGCTTATATTCTCTCTTGTTCAGGAACAGATAACCTGCCACTTTGTGCGCGCCCTCCTTATGTCAAATGTTCCATAGTTAATTGGCCGCATGGTATTTTCCAACCCTTTTTGCTTAATATCCGTATCAAGGACATTATTGAAAAAAAGGATAATCCGCCATTTAACTCATACACTACATGTCATGTATTGTCATCAGAATCGAAGGTCTGTAAAAATTTTCAGCATAATGTGACAAAGGAAAGAGTTCGAAAGATCAATTGCAAATTTTCACGCTCAGGCGAAAGCAAATTATATTCGGCCGTAAACGAATCTTTTATACCCACTACCGTGATCCTAAAAAAGACTACAAAAAAAGTGAAAAGGAACTAAATTTTCCTACCCTATAGCAGGGACTGCAAGTTGATGATTTTTCCTATTTTCCGAATAAAAGCAGAAATTTATTTGGTGTATGCGGTACACTTTATGAGTAGCAACCAAAAAACAAGCAACGAGTAAAAAACAATGGTGTTCACAGTTTCCTTGCGTATGTAGTCGTGTCCTTTGACAGGTTCGGATCACTTTTACGAACGGTAGTATTTTTGCCACAGATGGGCAGACGAACAGATTGGTATGCTTAGGTGCATTCTGAATTTGAAACTGGTCAAGGATTTGCAGAATTCGGTGGAGTTTTTGAAGCTTGCTTCTGCACGTTGCAAAAGCTTTGACAGAATGAATATGTCCGTTATTCTACAGTGATGGGTGTAATAATATGTAATTTATAATAAATTCTAGTCCTAAACGCATGACGAAGTTAATAAGCATTTCTAATGCAATTTATCGATAAAACTTTTTTACTTCTTTCAATTTACGATTCGTTAATCTCTTATATATAAGTAAATACATACACATGCATGTATGAAGAGAGATACTTTTAAATTTTACAAAAATATTAGAGCAGAAATGTAGAAATGTTTTTGATGTTCACATTTTATGAGCAGTCAAACATCACGTGTTGTATATTTGTATTTGATATTTGTTTGAAGACAATTATACATAGAGATATGTTACTTTATTTATTTATTTATTTATTTTATTTTTTTTATTTTTTTCATTTTTAAAGCAATTAGCATTGGAATTGCTCTAAAATGCAAATATGCCTGTGTTCACTTCATTGAATGACATGGCAAAGATGATGGCTACTGCGCCAAGTGATATTCAGACTTCAGGCATCGAGGAAAAATGCATGCAATCATTAACGTTTCACTGTTTATACATAAATATTTGTTTGTGTGCGTATGTATGCCCTTTTGAAGTACAGCCGGTGGAGGTCACTTTTATCATGACATATGCATATTACGCTCATATGCTTTCCTTCGCGCTATGTGATGTGAATTATGGATAACTGTGCATCCACTATAGATACTGTGTTCGTAGAATTTGTTAGCATGTGTTGATGCACTTAATGTCTGTCTGCCTGCGTGCCGGCTTGCCTGCCTATCTGTCACTATTGCCTTTGACTTTGCCTACAGTGGATAGATATAAAAATAGGATTTTTTTTTTTTTTTTGATCTCCTACTGTGGCATGCAGCATTATAGTGCACGTAGTACAGACATTTCAAAGTTTTCTATGAATATGCAAAATTTTGAGTTTGTTAGAGGCCCTCAAAAACAGCAAAAAATAACGAACCAAAAAAATATAAACAAAAAAGAGAAAAAAGTAGCGCTTTCTAAGTGCGATTTTTACCTAATATGCATTTCGTTTTTTTTTTTTTTATGAAAAAATCTTTTTACAAAAATAAAAAAAACACAAAAATCTGTTTTTGATTTTGTCGTGTTGTTTTGATTCCATTTTCCCCTTTTTTTCCCCTCTTTTCATCTTCATCAAATAAGAGCATCCCTTAAAGGTATGGGAGCGCATATATATGTAAAGCTTTTTTGATCATATTCCTGCTATGCTTTCTTTCACTTTACTGCTTGTACTTCTGTTCTTTCGAACAATTTTTGAAACTCTACAAAGTGGTCAATTATTTACAGGTAACCAGGAAGAAAGTTTCACTTGCCTTAATACAAGTCTTCGATATCCACGCAGCATGGTATGTTTGTACGGTATGTCCACCGCACTCCTTATATCAGATTCACACAGAAAAAAAAAATGGTTCCTTTGTGACGCTTTAAAATGTCCTCGTAAACGCTTGTATCCCGCTTCAAGATGCTGTCTACTAGCACTGGCCTATCGTTGTCTGTGGAAATGAACTAACATAGCGTATATGGACGGACAATATTGGGTTCATGTCGATCAAGAAAGTAATTTGCTTTACGAAATCTCTAATGCATGAGTTTTTTCAAGATATACATTCTGTCCAATTCTAGGGCATTCTGCTGCCTCGACGACGTGTAGAACAATCCGTAAGAGAGTGAGAAGATTTGTTTTGTAGTATTAAGCAAGACGTTCTGGGATAGTAATTATTGAAATGAAATCTGTTGCAATATGCAATCTTCTTTGTTTCCAAAGCCCGAACAAAAAGCTGAAGAATTAACCGATTCATGAATAAAAGTAAGGAAAAACTCTATCAAGGTCAACGGTTCCCTACACGACCCCACAGTTATTCAAATAAGTACTTATTAAAGTAGTGGTCGAAAAAGTGGTCCGATTCGAGCGAAAGTTTTCACAACAATTTAGAAGTTCGAAATTCTATTACTAAGCGAGCTCGCTTCAAATCATTTTCAATAGCACTCGCGCTTGGTCCAAAATACGTAAGAGAGTGTACCGTATATCATCGAAATTCCTTAAAAATCGCAGCCTGTACGTTGAGCATAAGAAACCAACATTATAGTCGGGCAAGACCGGCTATTAGGTACCCTACCCACAGACGGTGATTCACTCGTGAGACAATGATTCACTCGTTTTGTTAATAATACACCAATAATTACAATTATTTCCATGTGAAAGCATATTTTTTATGAACGCCCGTAGTTGGAGCGCTCCCAGGATATTACATGGCGCGATCCACATTTAGTAAACTTAATTTATTTTCTAAACATTTTATTATTTTTCAGTTTCCGCCATAAAGAACTGGAAATTAGCCTTTGTCTCCATATAAGGGCTTACTTTTCACGATAACATATCTACATATGTTATGGTCCAAAAAATAGACTTGTCTGAGTCAAGTTCCCTACTATTATATTTTTATGTTAAATGGATCAATTCTCATCATAAAATATTAAAAAAGGCGGACAGACAAACGAACAAGCTTAAATTAATACAATAAACGATGAGCCAACCACAAGTCGCTCTGGCTGCTGCATAGATCTGCGTAAACTTAAAACATCCTTGTATTGCATGTAGTGTAGACTATAAAAAAATGAGAAATTAAATCAAATTAAGAGATAGTAGGAAAAGGCTTAAATTCTCAGCCGGATTAGTAAAGATTTCTTATTTACAGTTCAAGATGCGGCGCTTGTCTTATATACATTCGTTCAGTTCATAATCGGATTACAAAATCTTATATAAAGCCATTCTGTTAGGTTACAGAATAATCTGTTTAGCATTTTATTAATTATTAAAAACTTTTTATGTATGTCTTTATGTCTTTATATAATTGACTTGTTTTTATAGTAAGCGATTCAAGTTAATCGAAAGGTTTCACTTTGTAAGTCATACGTCACTGGCAGGTGAACGAAATATTCAAATTTTTGTTTTCTATGCTGCAACGTTTGTATTATCCTTTCATAAGCTCATATTTTTTTTGAACTCTAACTTAGACGGCCATTAAATATATTATAATATTTTCAGTTTCAAAGAAATTTGGAATATTTAGGATCATCCTACTAGTTCCCATACAATCCCTTATATATGCTGGATGCCAAAAGACTGAGTCTTCGCTGACTCAGCACAAAAATGGCTTTATTTTCTTGTTGAGATTATTGTTAAAATATTTATTAAGAGCAACATCAACAACGAACTGCAATAACATATACAAAAGCTTTCAGCATCTGTAACAAATTACGAATTCAAAGTTGCACTCTCTTGGAATAATGGCGTGACGTGTATATTGTAAATTTATTTAATGTGCTCATAAATATTTTTGATATATAGCATCTTGGCTTAGGTACAACTTTCTTGGTTGCTGTTTCAATTCAATTTGTGAATGCAGAGAACATATTTTCTTAAATAATATATATATATATATATATATAGATTTTTTTTTTTTGAAAAAATTTCAAAAAACGCAATTTTCATATTTTAAAAAAAATACAAGTAAGAAAAGTATTTGCAAAAATTTTGATCATCGACTTCTTCAGGTATAGATGATAAAAGCGTGGGATATGTCAGCGCACACAAGGGTTGAAAAATCAGTTTTCCATTTAATATTATTGGCGTGGGTGGCACGCAAAGTTGAGGCAGTGAGAAAATGGATCGTTGGGGGAATCACTGCCAAATCAATGTAAATTCTTTCGACGTGACATTGCCATGTTGCCAAAAATATCGTAAAATGTTGTGGAAAATGATGAAAGCTATTTTGATTAATACATTGTTGTACCAATGTTCCACAATAAATGACTTATTCAAGTGAAAAAGTGATCAAAAGTTTTACCTCTGCGTACGTACTCCTTCTGGACGTCTACTCTACTCTGGACTATTAAACTCTTTTAAAATAAGTTAACCATCGGCAAGTGCCGGAGAAGCTCTGTCATAACACTTTGTAAGTGAGTTTGAGTTTGAACGGTAATTTTTATATCCACCACTAAAAGATAGAGTGTATGCTCATTTTGTCATAATGTTTGCAACATCCAAAACGAAGCTTCAGAAGCCCTACAAAGTATAAACATTCTTGATCAGCCTGAGAGTTTCCAACTATACTTTACGAGAAATCTTACTATTTATGTGGAAAACACCGCAAAGTCAGCCACACAAAGTTACATGTGATTAAATTTTCTTATATTCGCTTTCTTGAGGCATTTTGCTTATCAATCATAAGGTAGACAAGACGGAATGTTTAAAATGCACTTCTCGATATATTGTCTGCCTAAAAATGCGTTAGCTTTAAAATCATTATGGTGGACACCACGACCTGGTGAATTGATTTTTTCTTAATTTCCAATACCGGGGGAATAGAACGCCACACGGCCATTCTATAATTCTAACTTGATAAGATGGGCTTCACGACATAGCAGATTAAGTTTTCATTAGAAAATTTGTTGATATGGGTATGACGTAGAAGGCCTTGGAGAGTAGAATGCGAAAAGCTAACCGCGTTAATTCTAAATTAAGTATGGTGGACGTCAGGGCGGACTAAATTTTCTTAAGAATGCTTTTTAGTAAAGTAAAAGACGGAAGATAAAATGTTTCGTATTCACTCCTTTATAACAATAAATAAAACCAAGGGGCGCGAAAGATTTTAATGCTGCCGGGTATGCGAGATTCGGCCCCAGCCGAATATAATTTTCTTACTTCACTATACCAGAATTGTACCTTGTAAGCAAGTGACCAAAGTCACATCATTTAATTAGTCTTTTGAAAAACAATAGTGATTCGTTGGCCATGGCATTTATGCATGACCGATATGTTAATAGTGAAGTGACATGCATGCATGCGCACAACATAGAAATACTTTTACAAGCAACTCTTCGGAGATTAAGTGTTTTTCATATTTACTTTTAAATTTTCGCTTTCTCCCCAAAACATTTGAAACAGCCATTAGAAAGCCTCAGAGTCTCTATGAACGATTAATATTCGTGATCAATATCGAATTCTGAATTCAACTAGGCATGTCTGTCTGCTTAATCGTCCGCGTATCTGCTTGTGGTGAACATTTCAATGATTGAAATAATTAAAATTTGAAACTTGGTAGGAGTCTTGCACGCTGATTAATGTAGAAAATAGGCCGCAGTGGTCGCAAGATCCCGCCCAGTACATCATAAACTGCGAACTCTTTTGCTTTCAAAGCAAAAGATGGAGATTTTTACTCATCACTTATAAACCACAACAGATTTGACGGTGAAAATTTCTTTTTGTGTCTGATAGGAAATCCTGGAAAACCTGTACAAAAAGAAATAAAATCGGCCACCCCGACCTATTATTAGAGAGCAGTGAAATTTCACATTTTTCGTCGTTGTTCATCTTTTTGAGGTTTTTCTGATATAAACTTAGCGGTGGTTTCTTACGTACCTGGCGACAATCATTTCAAATTTCACTCGTTGCTTTATTTTATTGAAGTGAAGCACTTTTTACTACTCTTCACTTTTGTTCTTCCATCTTCTTCTTTCATTCTTTACAACTATCAAAGTTAAAGTAAACCGACAAATAAATGGATAGGCAAACGATCGGTTATATTCAAAACACTCAGGACATCCTGATCATTGATAATATATATCATCTGTGACATCTTTAGTTTGATTGTTGCGAATGACTGCAATGAAAAGTTAATTACATGTACAACTAAGCTGAACTTCTTCCCTCCCCTCAAATTTGATTATGCCGTCGTTTCTAAATAAATTGATAAAAGTTTACAAAGTATAATAAATATGTACGTGTATTTATTTACATATGCACATGGAGTGAAACTATATCAATGTATTGCTAAGGAAGGAGTAGCAATCCATTGTAATCTCAGTGACGCATACTCAAACAAACGTAATTGCTTGTGTATGAATCAAATGTAGTAATACTCATGCGTAATATATCTATATATGTGTTAGTGTAGGACGAAATGCTTGTGAAGGGATAAAATTTTATCGAATCTTAAACTTTATCATATTTTTCCATATATGAGCCGTTCATTTTGAAAGTGACATAAGTCTACTTAAATTAAAATTTATTTTATATAAAAAAATTTTTCAATTTGGTTTTGTCATTTTCTTCTT
The DNA here is from genome assembly GCA_000688735.1 of Glossina austeni. Lineage (NCBI taxonomy): Eukaryota > Metazoa > Arthropoda > Insecta > Diptera > Glossinidae > Glossina > Glossina austeni. The sequence continues at coordinate 33,852 of KK503054.1, read as the reverse complement.
CATCTTGTTTATTGTTTATGTATTTATTTGCCATATATTAACAAATCAGATGAAAGAGATGGAAACGAGATTACAAAAAAAAAAATATTAATATTATTGTGGAAAAGCGGACTTAACTCAGTTTCGTAATGAACGCCTCTTATATCTGTTCGGTTAGCTGCTTTTGAGTATACACAGTTTGTAAATAATTCATTATTATTGATTGAATTTTTCATTGTTATTTTTTTATTTAATTATTCCACTTAAAGATAAAACAAACTGCCTTCCACCACATGTGTTTACATATATATTGATTGATTGACTGATTGATTGAGCATACAATCATAATAATATTTATTAATATACTTAGTTTTTAAAATTGACACTAATGGCATATATATATCTAATTACACAGAGACATAAGATATTCAATTACTTTTTTTTACATTTAATTATGTTTTACATTAAAGTCTCTTCATTCGACATAAGATCATGCTTTTCTTAGAGTATGCTTTAAAACATTTTTATGTCCTTGGGGTATGTTCATCTTTTTGTAGTAGGGTAAACTTTTAGTACACCACTCTTAAGATCAAATTAAGCGAAACAATCACAAAAAGATGTTTTAATTTAAAGAAATTTATTAAAATTTATTAAAACGAATAGTCGGGAACATTTATTCATATGTAGCAACACAACACTCAATAAGGTCGTAGGATCACTCATAGAACCAAAACTTTCGATTTTATTCGCTAGGGCAATAAAAACATTCATTCCCACGCTTTGTTAACATTTCTATGCACATTCTTAGAGAACGATTTGTGCGAACCTGCAAAACACTCTTCAGTCTCGACGCTCATCCCTGCAGTGGAAGTATCTCCCTTTTCAGCGAGCATTTTTTTTGAAATTTGCGAACAGATAATAGTCACGGGTGCTTTGTCTGGAAAATAGGGTAGATGTTGAAATAATTCGACAAGTGATTCGTGCAATTTTGCCAGTGTTGTGGTCGACTAGTGACACAAGGAAAAGATATTCATTTGGTTGGCCTTTTTGCAATTTCGTCATTCAAACACTTTAACAATCTTATGTTGACGATCCTTTGCCTTTTTCTTGTTGCTGTTCAGTCGACTCACTGTCGATTTGACTCCGGGGTGTAGTGATGAATCCATTATCACATATCGCTCGAAAAAAATTCTTTCTATTTCGCCTAAACGAAGCTATAAACAGCCCGCCTTCGGAATCTCAACACATTCTGGTTTTTTGCCAACAGTGACCACGTGCCACCCTCTTCGAACATACCTTTATTAATAATAAATATTCACGCAAAATGGTGGATGGTCTACCTTCTGATATTTTTAGGATGTTAATCACCGCACGCAAC
>KK503054.1:0-25926 GCA_000688735.1 Glossina austeni | reverse complement strand
TTTATTATATATATATATATTTATTATATATATATATATTTATTATATATATATATATTTATTATATATATATATATTTATTATATATATTATACATTATATATATATATATATATTATATATATAAATATATTATATATAGTATATTGTATATATAAATATATTATTATTATATATATATATATATATATATATATATTATATATATATATATTTGGTATCTCGGAGTAACGAATAATCTTATCTCCGAACGCAATTAAGCCTAAATTGTAGACACTCTCATAGCCTTTGTTCCTTGCGATAAAAACACGATCCGTATAGGCGAAAATGGCGCGTATCCATATCGACGCTGTCTGATAATCAATCCAAACATGGCTCAGTTTTGACAGAAGATTGTTGTGCAAACTTTTCAAAACGTCTTTGCGAACGTTCTCTTCCAAATGCTCTTCAATCGTTGCACGTAAATCATTGTACAAGCGTTGACTACCTGGCTTGTACACCATGAGGAATGCATAGCGATAAAGTTTTTCAAAGCTACGCTCTGAAGTATTTTTATTTTGGATTTGACAGACGGCATCTTTCAAACGAGCGCACATTAACTCCATAGTATCCTCATCTTTGATAATCTTTTGATAAGCCGCACCACTACTTTCCATGGTTGCGGATGACAATGATTCTCCTCTTGTTTAGAGCTTTATACGTTGAAGGAAAAGAGAGGAAACAGTTTGCGTTATGTAAGGAATACTTTAAAGTTAATAAAAGCATTATAAGCCAATTATTTTATAGCAGAACTTACACGTGAAGTGAACGTAACTGGTTTCTCTGCTCAAATCAACTAACGAAGTTTAACAAGAGTTGAACGGATATTTGTAATAGCAAAAGGCAGAAATGCCTGTTGATGTAATAAAATATAGTAAAATTATTTCCGCAACTTGATGGAAATTATTTGGAATTTTGCAGTGATTGTAAAAGATTGAAGAAAATTTGTTCAGCTCCACAAGCATTATATAAAAACACCAGGTTTAAGCATTAATTACATGTAAAAACATGTCAAGTCCCGTGCTTCAAATCTCATATGCGTAGAGTTTTCAATGCAAGAGAGCATGTGCTCTGATATGATGAAATATATAAGCAATAAATAAATAAATACATATAAAAACATTGTAGTCGGGTAAGGCCGACAATTAAATACCCTACACAACAATACCCATTTTTGTATGAAATTGGTATTATGGGTCAATTTTCATTATCACACATTGAAAGTTTGACTTTCTTCTCTGCAAAAGATCAATTTTCGTGAAAATCAAAGCATTATAGAGTATCTAACAATCACCCTTGATCGTTTATAACCTTATATTTTTTTATAAAAATTTCAAAACATAAAAGATCGTAGTCAGGAATGGCCTGCAAGACATCGCCTACTACAGCTTTCCATTCATTTTCGTGATGAAATACCAAAATAATATTTTTTTTCCTTCTAAAGGTGGGCTTTCCACGGAAGCCCTTATATATAATAGGGCTTCAGTAGTATCGCCATCAGTCTTCACCCATTTCAGACATAAAATATCAAATAATACACTTTTTTACCTTAAAGGCTTATCTTTCGCGAGTTTTCCTTAAGTGGGCTGGTGTCCAAGCAACAAACCCGTGTAGTCCAAATTTAATAAAATAATGCTTTTTTATATCAAATTAGTACTTGCAAGAACTCTTTGTTATAAAATGTTGAAAGCCAATGCTTTTTGTCATATGAAGACCCAATTGTTAGAGTGAACGGTGGTGGTTTAAAAAATTGGATCCAAAATTTTTAGATTTATTTTACAAGTGAAAATACGTCTCTTTACCGATGACGTGTGTCGAGAAACATTGAAAATTGGATTTTCTTTGACATAAAGACTTTTCTCAAAGGGGGCGTTACGTGGAGAGCGGTCGTAAAAATATTCCGGTCATATCTTTTTGCAATAGCGTTAGACCTTGAGCCAAAACCTGGCGGTATATCAAATTTCGTTAAACCATCTCAAAGAAAGCTACCTATAGATTGATTGTAACAATATGCGGACACTTGGCGGACAGACAAGCTTGAATTGAGAAATTTTAAATATTTTATATCTTCTTTTTCACATATGAACTAAGCGTTATATAGAGGGTGGTCGTAAGAACAACACGAGGCAATCCATTTTTAATAGATTTTGCCTTCGAGTCGCAGCGCAGTTAGTGCGTCAAATGTTGTGAATATTTTGCAACCCGTAGATTAAACACAACATGGATAGACGGCAGACGGTTAGGTAAGCTTAGGTCGACTTAGAAAATGGTTCCGAATTAATCGGGCCTTTTATTATTAAAAGAGACGGTCTATCGTAATTCTTTCTGGGTGCTAAATACGAAACATTCGCATGAAGCTAATGTGCCCATTTCCATAAGTTACAGTGTAGCGAATATATACGCATGTGTACCTTCATCATCAACGTTTAAAACTATATCGTACTTCTTCTTCTATTCCATCGGCAACGTTCAATATTTGCTCAAACTAACTGAGCACTTAACTCGTTGTTTATTTTAAATTGAAACTACAATTTTTTTTATAATTTCAATTAAATCATTGTCGTGAAAGAATGGAATTCGTATTTAATACGTGAACGCTTTTGCATTAACCTAGATAAAGGAGCTGACAAAGTTTATAACAAATTCGAGTCGAACTTTTACATCAGCTCGTTGGCTTTACGTAGTTCTACGGTTTCTTTAAACTCTCATATGTTTAATGAATAAAGAATCTATTTTTTTTTTTTTTCTTGGAATTTCAAAGATCAAATAATTTAGTTGTACTACATTTGCGCACAACATGCGTATGTATTATCTGTATATATAAATAAATTGGTGTTTATCTACTTTTTTTTTCCTATTTTCTTGATTTTTCGAAAAGTTTTTGTTCTGCAGAAATAACATAGCACGACAAGAAAATTAATTAAATTACAACAATACATAAACAAATAAAGAAGAAGAAGAAGAAGAAAAAAAAAACAACGCACACAACCATGCTTAGTATCTGCTGCAAGTAAACGCTTAAAGCAGAGCTAAGCGCTTAATCATTGCACGTAGACGATGAAAATCCAAATATATGTACGTATGTAAGCAAATAGTTTGAGATTAATACGTGATTATTATACGAATCACATAGATTTGCAATATATTTTGGATTGTAAATTAACATTTTAACGAACTAATCCAAAAGACAAAGTACGAATTATACTAAAACCAAGCTAAGCCTCGCGCATATATAGAGATGATTGGTGGTATGGTGTAGTGATTCCGAACGAAATGAGATTAAAGGAAGTCTGAGAAATGAGTTTATAGAAGGAAAAAAACAAAAACCCATATAATCACATTGTAAGTGACAACAAAAAGCTATTGACGTTATCAAGCGTACAAGAAGAGAATACAAAACGTTTATAATGTTAGGATCCGCTAATGGAGGTCAATTGAATGCACACATTACTGTAAGCAGTCGCCGACCATTCGCAATGAAGTCTGGCAAGTTTTATTTTACTACTTATACGTGCGACATCAGCTGCTTGTCACGGGACATGATTGCTAAAAGAGGGAAAGAACCGGTTGCCTTAAAATCCATTTATGCTAATGTTTTTTCTTTCACTTAATATAAAATTGAATTTGTCAAGTCACAAGCCACGATCACCTGTCTATACGATGAGCGTTTGATAGATTTATATATTTAAAATTATTGCTTAACTAATATATTTAAGAGTTTACAACAACAAGTTTCTTTGACATTTAATGAGGAAAGCGGAGAATATGTGTTCCTTGTAAATTTTTGTTGCATTTTGCAATTAAGAAATGTACACACTTTTAGCTAAAGAGCAAAGGTTGTCAGTTGGATTGAAGAAAACGGGATTTGCAGCTGCTTTTGCCCAAATAGAAGCCGAGAACAGCCAATCATTTCCTTATGTGTTACGTTAGCTGTGTGAGGATTCAAATCGTTCCTCATTTCGGCCCCTATATTCTCTGTTCGGGTAGAGGTGCTATAATTGAGTTACAATAAGTGGCGGTAGGTGGTAGTAAGATAGGATTAAGCAGACAGTGATTGACGGGGGAATTGGGACATGTCAGCTTGAAATAATGCTATCACATCCAAAGGGGCGACCTCTGGACTTGAGGTCAGATTCTTGTTCTTTAGAGTGATTTCTTTTACCTTCCGCGGGCGGAGCGCGTGTACGGATGTGTAGGGCATAGTAGTTAAGCTATTTTCTAAGTTAACTAAGGGAAACTAAATTCTAAGTAAAATCAGTCATTGCTTGCCACCTTTAGCAAATCTGTATTACAAAATATAAATTGCTTTTCTAAAACCTCTTAAGTTGATCTGAATTACTCTTGTAAAACCTCATGAGATAATTCGAATTCCCATCAGTGGAAATAGTTAAACCTAATATATTATATATTACGAAACAGAAGGGCTTCGTTATTTCTAATTTTCATGAACTAAGGGGGACAATTACCTTTCGAAAACCAACCCAAAGAAGAGAGCATCCGTAAGGGGAAGTGTTTCGGCAATTATAAATTATCATGTGGCAAGACCACGTTATGCGGCGAACTTATCCTTGGCCGATGATATTTTCCCAAATATCCCCCAAATAACTTTAGTTTAGAATTTTCGCCCTGGCTTTAACGTCTATTTTTCAAATTTGTTAAGGTAGGTTGGCTTACAAAAAAACTTGTTTCGTTCGTAATTGTAACCTTGGGACTATTTTAGGTATTGAGAGTACGAGTTAGTTCAGTCCCAGAGAGCTACCTAGCTAACTAGCATGTAGAATAAGCCTGTATTTGTGCAGTTATTTGAAGGCACCATCTTTAAGTTATACGCAATTTTATAAATCACATTACAAGGTGCATAACACGGTTCCTTGAAACTGTAAATGGGTGCATTTCTATGCTTAAAAGACTCAATTTGCTTTATCGATTGAATACGCACCCATTAAGCTGTTGACCCTCCCAATCCCTTGCTTTTTGTTTACTTATTTCTGACCGTTACCTATGCTCGCATACAGAGGACATATCCTATGCAATTGCTTAATTTAAAGATAAACAAAAAGAAAAGATGAGTGTTAGCATACGTTTTCCGAATGTTTTGTCACATCGTGACAATTTTTAAGCTCCAAAATTTCCCAAATTGTAAAATCCTAAATTTTAAAATATATAACTATTCCTCAATCGTGGAAGAAGTTGAGCACAAAAAATAAAATACTTTAACACTTCTTTCGATTTAACGCATGTTCACATTACGCCTATATAAACTTAGGGCACAGTACAGTATAGTACCACCTGAAAAGATCAATTTGCCACATAGAGTAGTCTCTTAGGAACCTCACCCCTCGGTTGAAGATCTGGTGAGTGCTCACTCGAACAAGGTTAACACTTACCGATTGCAAATATATTCACTTTCCCTTTCCTCACTTCTTTCTGGCTCTCACCTAGTTAAACGCATAGAAGACATCTAACGAGTGAGTGCATTGCATTGGAAAGAAAAGCTGTAAGTATATGTAATAGCTGACCTAGAGATTCACTGCATCGAAGAAATTGCTTACTAACTCGCTAAGAACTTGACAATATGTTTCACCGGAAGAAAGATAGACATTCGAGATAAGTTTATAATAAAAAACTTTAGTAGCTTGAACTGTTTGCAGGGAAAACACGTCAAGCTTACAATATCTATCTTTCTCTCTCTCACTCTCTCTCTCTCTGTGTGTCTCTCTCTCTCTCTCTCTCTCTCTCTCTCTCTGTGTGTCTCTCTCTCTCTCTCTCTCTCTCTCTCTCTCTGTGTGTGTCTCTCTCTCTCTCTGTGTGTGTCTCTCTCTCTCTCTCTTAAGGCGACTTTACTACATTTTTGCTTAAATATAACGAGCGCATTCTGTCTCTCCTTGTTTTGCTGGAATATATCCATGACAAGAGCTCAAAATAAATGAAAAGTTGAGTATACAAAATATAAAATGAAATTTGATATACAAATATATACCAATAAAATAAACAAACAATACATTTAAAATTTTGAAAAAACATAAATAATATTCTAGATTTTATCTGTGCTTCGAACCCGATCACTTTAATTGAAATAAGAACCAGAAGATTTTTATTATAGCATAACGTGTTTGTTAATTGATTATTTTATTTTTCATAGAGAAATTAGAATAGTCATCAATAACAATGAAATCCTTTTATAATTGTTTTTTTTGTTTTGTTTTTTTGATTTCAATGAGAGTATTTAGTCTTCTAGATTTCATACATTGAGAGAGAGAGAGAGATTATTGTTTCTTTTCTTTGCATATTTTTATGCTTGGAAATAATAAAAAATGTTAACATATTTGAAGGCTTACAGCAATTATAAATTTATTGCATATATAACTAAAATACATAAAAAGCGTAATAGCAAGGCGTAAACGACTTAAACGGGCATAGAGCCAATGACCAAATTTGTGAGGAAACTCTATGAACGCTGGTAATTAGAATCAATTTACATTGAAAAAAAACTTATACCTCCTTTAAAGTAAATTTAAGGAAGATATAGAGTATTTTTAATTGACATTTAATTTCGTTAATTACGCGATTGAAGTCAATTTACATGGTACAAATACTTGGTTATACCTGACACCATTTGTCGTACAGTCTATATTACTTTTGTGTACACGTATGCAACACACAGCAGAACTTGAGACCGGTCTATTCAGGACCACTTTCTGAGTCGATCTAAGCTTGCCCTTCTGTCATTCTGATGTCTGTTCGTGTATTCTTGTATTTAATCCCCAGGTCACAGTAGCCGAGATGTTTTGATGAAATTTTGTTGTTTTTAGAATTTCGAGACAAAAAACGCTGAGTATATAGTATTTCGACATTCTTAGTCGGCGGTCCGAATAGGTCAATTTTTTGAACCCCTCCCATATAACCGGTTCTACGAAAACACAACCTTTGTATGATAGAAAGGCCTCGTTTTTAATATTCCTCAATGAAAGCCCATTCATAAAAATAATTTGACATGAGAGTAAAGCTTGGCGCATTTGGACTACTAGGTTTTCTTTACGGACCCCATTTCATATAAGAGTTCTAATAAGAAAATAGACCTCTACGTGGCAGAAATGTCAGACTTCCGATATTCTATAATGTCCATTACTTGGACATCGTCGCACACAAGGATTGTCGTGAAATATTAAACCCTTATATGCGTAAAAATCTTTCTTGCGGTATTTTATGGTGAAACTTTGTCTTTAGCGGCAATGTAGCATAGAAAATAACGACAGTGAATTCGGGTCGCCCAAGTACGTATAAATTAGATCCCACCAAATATAAGCTCTCTAATGAGAAGCATGCCCTTATATGGCCACAAAGTCTACCTTGTAGTTTCTTATGACGGGAGAGCAATTGCAAAATAATAAAACCCTTGACAAGTGAATTAAGTTCGCTGACTTTGGACCATGTGAGTTGACATTGTCAGCATCCTTCCAGATGAGGGCTTTCATTAAAGCTATGCCTTTACATAGATGACATGCAATTTTTAGAGTATTATCACTAAAATGAATGAATGATTGTATTAAGCGAATTGTTATAGGGTATGTAACGCTCGATTTTGACCGCTTCTTAGTCGTTTTCTAGTCGTACTTTTATTTCTTCTTTAACTTTTCTTCGGTGATGCTTTGGAAAAAGCTTAACATTTTTTCTTTTTTTTTTTTTGCATTTTTAACAACACGGTGCTGTTGAAACTAAGAGGGCCGTTGAAATGTTTGAACTTCATATAGATCCCGTATCAAGAAAGAACCTTATACAAGAGCTTGAAATTGTTCATTTCAATTTTTAAGTAGTTTGTGGATCGAAAAGTACTATGTACACATCTCTCGAGAGCAAAGAAGTGCAACATCCAACATTTCTCCTCTGTAGTGACCGTAGCGTTTTTTCTTTTTTCGTATTTACATAAGGGTAGCAGGGAGAATGTCTTCACTTTTAAGTTAGTTTAATTAAAAAAAATTATTTTATTTTCCTTCGTTGTGCTAGCGGAAAAATATTGAGAAAAAGAGTCTAAGTGATTCACTGCGTTGCACCTGTCTTTCCAGTTTGAAGATGAAACCACACAAATAAGGGCAGCCAAACGTTGAGACAACATGCAACCGTAGAACAATTATCACAATTATTACGGTTATTATTAGTTTTTTCTCTTGCTCGCTCGTCCCGACAAGGTGCAAGCAAGCATAAGTTTAGTTTAGTTCTTCACTTAATATGTATGTAATATTTTATAAACATTGAAAACAGCTACCAATAGTGGAGCGGTTGTAAATGATAAACTTTTTCTGACCTAGCTTATTAAATATTTATTGAGTAAAGGTATGGAAGGGTATGTGTGGTGGAAGGGAAGTCGAGGAAAGCGAACGAAACCCCTACATAAATAAATTGCACTGTTGCATTATTTGGTAATTCGAGAAGGAAAAGTACAACAATAATAATAACAATAATAACAATAAAAACAACACCGAATGAGAAGTGTGTGAATTTTCCCGTTTTGTTGCTCTTGTTTTCCTTCCGTTTTCCTTCTTTCTTAGAAAATAGTATGCGTTTGTTATATAGGTATGTTTATGTCTGGCTTACGTGTCGCGGCACGCTTCAGTAATTTCAGTTAAAATCCCAAGAGAACCCTTTTCATTTCATTTCCTTTCATTTTATACGCATTACATACACAACTATATGCGTTGTGTTTATTTTATAGCCTTTGCTGTTGTTGTTACTGCGTTATATGCAGAAGAGTCATTGCTTTAATTTTCAATGCTTGACTGAAACTGTTTTCATCGTCTTTTTTTTTTTTTATTTTTTTTGTTTTTTTGTTTTCTTATCCCTCTTACTTGGCTTGTTCTTGTTCTTGTTCTTATTGTTTTGTTTCTTTCTTCATGAATGTTCTGTGATTTTGATGAATTGTAATCAGTTTTTAATTGTTTTGCGTGTAAACAACCGCAAAACGAAAACAAACCACAGCAAAAGTAAATAAGAATTGATAAACAATTTGATTTCTGTACTGGCATTTATTTAACTATAGAATTGTCCCTATATAGTATTAAGCTTCTTTGTCGACCAATAGCTATTAGCACTCCGCCACGCACTCTCTTGAATAATTTAAACTTGTATGAAGTTTTATGTGCTTGTCTGCCTGACTGCCTGCCTGATTGCCTGACTGCCTGCATGCAAACATGTTCTCAAGCTACACTCATTTATCGCATAAAAGTGCGGTTGCTTAGGCGAACTTTAAGATTCATGTGGGAGTTTTTCACTTGTTTTTCTTTTCATTTAATGCAATTGATTAGCATTTGTACAACCTGCCATAAATTGCGAAGAGTTGCTTGCTAGCTGCTTAAATAAGATGTGATGTGAAGGCTTATAAGCACATGCATATACTTTAACATGCACGTACGTATATATGTGCAGTAAAAGTTTGTGATGTGAAAGAATAGGGGTGCAGGTCATTGGGATAAACCAACGATTAGTAACATAGTTCGTCTTGACCACAAACGGACGAGTGAAGAACAAACAGATTGAACGAAAGAAGTAACATAAAATATGTGCAGCTGTTGAGCGAAATAATATTTTATTATCTTTGTTCTAAACTTGACTTTAAATAATGGGAGAATTTAGTTCACTAGAAAAGCAGCAAATAATGTTAGGATCTAGCGAGCAGCTGTAACTAGATTGCGGTAAAAGTTTCTCTTTTCTGCTTCTGTCTTTCATTTTCATAAAGATGTTGGGGGAAATTTCAAATTGCACACAAAGTCACTTGACTCAGCATACGTCGGAGTGACAAAAGCTCTTTAAAATTGATACAATAAAGACGCGGCTGTTATTGAATTAATTATGAAAATGTGCTCGAATCGATAATCAACTTATTAACGACGCTATTCATCTAAGTCGTGAAAAAGTATGCCTCTTGTTTATAGGGCTTACAAATTTCTCTCCCTTTGCGAGATTTAAAGTAAAGTTCCTATGATTTGCTAAAGGGTTTGCAGTTTATTTTTTAGCTTTGACTTCCTTAAGCAGAAAAGATAAAAAGAAGGAAGGAGAGATGGACGCTGTTAATATTAATTATTTGATAAAGTTGGGAACACATGCAATCAATAACAGGAGACACTGTCATTTTTTGTATTGCTGACCAAGACTACGATGTCGTAAGCAACACAGCCTGGCCAACGCTAGACAAACTAGATTACAGCACATAGCTTTTTTCCGGCCCGACAATTAAATCAACAACAATGATACGAAAATATAGAAATCCATGGTGCGTCTCTGCTCATTTTAAATCCATCATTTAAAAAGGTATTCCTTTATGTCTCCTGAGAAGCGAACATTCGATGCTGGCGGGCAACTCCATCTAATTATAGTTTTTTCTGAAGAACAATATCCTAATTTTTTTTGGGCTGAGATAGGTTGGTCTCTTTGTCTTTATATGGAGACAGATTGATACTTGTAGCTTTACCTTTACTGGAGAAACGTAGGTTACTTCAAGGTTTGTGCTTCCGAGTTTTTATTCTCTAATCTTTGCTTAGACATATAAAGATTTGGTCCCTTTTTCATTTACAATTATTATAAGAAAATGAATTCAACATTTTTTAAGGGTAAGAATAATTTCAACGGCCTGTTATTACTTAATTCGGCCGTTAGTCTAATCTGTCTGTGCTTCATATATAAATAAGTAAATAAATATCAAAAAACGTTGTACCTTATGAAGTGGAACACAAATAGCGTTTGTTTCAGCTTTTACGCTCTTTTTTATAGCATTCATTTGCATCGGTCGTATTAAAGTACTTTCTAATAATTTTTTATCGGAAATGTTGCTAACGAAATTTTTCATCTTCACACTGAAAACATACGCTATTCTAAGGAATTCAGTTGGTCGAAGGGCTAAAAATCGACCATAAAGGTAACATAACTTAAACGCATGCAATATGCGTCGTTGAACAGATACAGAATCGAGAAAGACGACAACTTGCATCGTAAGGTCATTTATGACTCACTGAATTTTTGCGTACACAAAACTATCCCCCGCAGTTGTGATTATCATTAACTTCTTCTAAGACTAAAGTCTAGCACTGGCATCTAAGGCTATCAGCTTTATTGAAAACTCTACTTTAGTTAAATCAAACATATGAAGCAAGAATCTCTCGAAAGGATTTATATTTTGGGGAAAAGTTGACTGCTTAATGCGCAGCTTACATCAGCAGTTTCGTTCGCTTAGCGGCGTTTAGCTTGCCGCCCAGCTGTATTTGAAACAACTTACAACATCGTCGGTGTGTGTTTCATTGCATTTTATAAAGTTTGTTTTAATGCGAGTTTTAGGTGAATTTGAAGTAAGCTAGCTATGCCATCTTCTTACCCCGATAATCCTTCAAAAAGATAGTTAGGTGTTTGCCGTCATATCATAAACTTCTCTGTGCTCTTACCTCTTGAAAAGAAAACATTTTGATTGCAGATTTTTGTTCGGTCATACGGACAACTGTTGTTGTTGCATATTGTTGATGAAATCGCGCTAAAGTAAATTCAGTTGAAGAGCAAATTCAAATACTTTTCAATATATTTTAAAGGGAAATTCCATTACAATCAATCTGAAAATTTGCTTGAATAACATTGAAGCACAAACTTAGTTTATATCGTCACTAACTTCTTCGTCGAAGAAGAAGAAAACTTACATTCCTTCACATTTTTCGTTCTACTTTGTTTTTGCTCTCATCAATTCTTCAAGACTTACATATTTATTTAATTTTTGCAAATTTTCATAAGCCCTCCAGGTGTTTTCCTAAAAAGATAATCTGAAAATGAAAATGTTTACTCAGTGTTTAAGTAAAAATCTCTCAAGATTTCGGTATAAAATACTTTAAAAACTATTTATTGATAAAACAATTAAAATATCCCTTAATACCAATTAACCCCCTCTCCCCTACCCTCACTCTATTTTTCACTCTATGGCTCAAAATAGATTTCTCTTGGGTTTGTTTATATTTACAAAATACTCTCTTGGAAAAGAAAAGAAAAATTCAATTTTTTTAGTTTATAACGCAGCATGTGATGTTTCTTGTTATCGCTCGGTGTTGGTCCATACGGAAGAGTATAACGAGATATTTATGGATATACACGTAAATCTATTCAAAAACGACGACAACAACAACAGCTTCATGTTCAACTAACTATAAACTAAACAGAAATAAAAAAAACTGCTAGCATTTTTTTTTGTTTTGTTTTTTTTTTTTGTTTTGTTTTTTTTTTTTTTAGCTTCTATATTTAATTTCAATGTGTTTTTTCCAGTTCATATGTGAAAAAGTCAAACACCCGCATTGCCAAAAGAAAACAAAAAAAAAAAAAAAAAAAACGAATCTATGAACTTGACTCTGCGGACTATTTAATATTGGACTGAGTTTACAAAACAAAACAAAAAAAAAAAGAAAAAACGAAAACAGGAGCAACAACAAAAAAAATTGCTCCTGCACTGAAAGAGCGGTACACGAAATATATACCATTGCAGAGGGTTAAACAAAAAGCAAAAGCAATAAATTAAGTGTTTTTCTTTCAAGTTCGGGAGGGCAAAACAGAACAACACCATTCCCGCAACGCAATACATATATGGAATAGTTAAAGCTGGAGAATATAGTAAATTAAACATTCCTTCAGTACAATAATAGCCATCATGGTACCTAATACCTATATATAGCACATTGATTGTGTGCTTCTGTTTACTACATGCAAAGGCACGCGTGGTAGGTTCCTTAAAGTACATATGTTGTAGATGTTAACTGCTGTTATTGTAAATATTGAGGTTATAGAATCTTAGAAAAGGGAGAGACAACTTGACAAGTGTGCATCCTAAAACATCAAGTACAAGTACAAATCACGCCCACTCAATGATATACATATTTAAAGTACTAGTAATCCTTTTACGCATATTTAAAATATATTTCTTAACGATGATAGATTAACTCTTACCTAAGGTGGAAAGGGTTTCCATAACGATAATGCTTTGGGGATTTTTTCGAGCATGAGCTTTGAATACTTCAACGATGCTTTTAGATTCTGGATACCGTTCTCTTCAGACGTGGTTTCTTCTTTGTAAAAATAGCAAAGAATTGTTAATCGCTGAATCAGAACTATAGCGTGAACTATAGAGTAATCACAAAGTTGGGTTCTTGTAACTTTCTGTGAGCGCTTGGTCTCTTTTGGTAGAAAATAAAACGGAATCAGTTATCCTTTTTGTGATTTCTTTACAGATGTCCTGCACTGAAATGCCTGCTAACCGAGTTCGTTTGTTCTACGATCATTTAAGGGCAGTCAGGTTAGATGCTTCGCAAAGCTTCGAGTGCGCAACTAAGTTTTATAAAGTTTGCTTTATGATGGAATATCCCACTGTTGCCTTACCCTAAGCAATTTGTGGTACAAGAGCATATTAAATTTCTCCGGATGTATGCAACGCACAGAATAACTTGAGATAAATACACTTTTTATTATACCTAACGATTTAGAATGGCTTTCTGTCCGTGTGTCAGGCTTATATACTTATAGTCAACCTACAGGTCGCAATTTGAAAGATATTTTGATGAAATTTTGTGCACCAACCTGTTTTTGCTTAAGGACGATCGCTATCGAAAATGATTAGGATAGGACTACTTTTTCGACCACTTCACATGTAGCGACTTATTTTGAAAAGTTGTCATTATCAATGACAGCAGTAAACGAGGCAGTGTAATAATAGACAGTTGCCCACTGTAGTGCTTTTGATTGTTTCGCCTTTATGTAAAAGGCATAAATTCTATACTTGCCACGTGCACATTGTAAACAGTTTTTACATTACTATGATACATTTCTGCTCTCATATTGCGGTCCGAAAAACTTTTTAAATACTAAACGTTTGTGTATCGACAGTATGGCAATACTTCAAAATATATGAGTCGTTCAATATGACGGAAGATTGTTTCGTTTTATAACTTTGTTCACGGAATAGTTGTTGTTGCTAGCCTCATAATAGCCATTGGTCGGCTTTTTTTTAATTCATATTTCGACATAATGTAACCCGGGATTAAAGGGATTTTCTGTTTTATCTGTGTCTTGATTACCAATTTATCAGAGCAGTCTTTTTATAATTTTCACTAAACACTTTTCATATTTAATCATTAAATGCATATTGTTGCCAATTGTCTACATTTCAGTTCTACTTAATTTGAGGCAAAACCTTAGGTTGTGCTTTTCCGAACGCAAGTTGATAGCCATAGACAATAAATTATATTTGCCATTGCTTATGGGGCTTAAGTTACCTCTTTTCTTGACACTTGAATGTGGAGGGTGATAAAGCACAGTGTGTTACTTGGAATGATGTTTTCCATTTTCGAGTTTACTATAAGTGACTGATTTATCTAATTGAGAAATCATTACTTCTCATCTGTTGTCATTGCTTGTCAGTGCTTGATGCTGCATTTGAAAATTTTATTGGATATGTGTCAGATTTTTGGTAAATATTGCATGTGTTCTAATATCTACATTAAAGGTTTGTTATATAAGTATTAATAAGCAGAGTTTTTTTGGTGTCTTCGACTTTTAGCTTATTCTGTTTTCTATTTGAAGATATCTGACCGGACACAAGATAAAGATACGGGGTAATCTAAACGAAATGGACTACTGCCCAGACGTACAAGATCTAATAAAACAATTTGAGGACAATAATTATGATGATGAAGAACGAGACAACGAGGTTCCTCCTTTAATTATACTTAGTGTTACAGGTTGAGCCAAACCAAATAGGGATCTTATATGGAAAAAGGGCAGTTTGGAATACAGTGAAGAACGCAAAGGTTTCACAGGAAATACAGATGTTGTTCTTTGATTCCTGAAATCCCATTCCAATCTATTTCCGAATTTATAAATGAGGATATACTTACACACTGTCATCGTCGAATTTTCGTATCAATCTTCACAAATAATGTGAAATTCCTATAGCAATAAGTAATATAGATACTTGACCATGCGTCTACGTTTACAATAATTTTCGTAATAAAGGCATATTGTTGCCAAAAGTCTACGTACCACTTTTTTCAAAATAAATACCCAGTATGATTACTTAGGTTTTTAAAATTATTTTTTACATAACCTATGGCAACGTTCCTATAAGAAAAAAGCTTTTTAAATTCAAACGGAAAAACGTGCATTTAAACTTTAAATTGTTTTTTTAAAGGAATCAAACTAAAGAAGAAATATCAGGCAGATAACCTTTTAGTAAAAAAAAGTGTTTTTGGTGAATATGAAATAAAATATTGTCTGCGGCCCCAGCCCTAATATTCTCCTTCGTTTTTATAACAGACTATCTAGCGTTAATATGCATTCAGGAGTTGTCACTATTTTTGTTGTTGTTAATGTTTTATGTTTTATTTTTTTGGTCTCTGTTTGTTTTTGCGCAAAAAATTTATTTGTATCAATTTTTGTTTTGTTTGGCGTGATAAGGTTGAAAGAGGCGGATACTGCATTGTTCGTTTCTTTTTTTGTAACAATTTAAAAATTGTTCTTGTTATAAATTATAGACAAACATAGGTGTGGAATTGTTTCAGTTCAAATGAAACATTTTTGCTTAAATAATCATAAATTTTCAAGTACTCTTTAACATTTTTCTGTCTGAAACGAAAACATATTCTTTAAAGCTTCGCAACGAAGACCAGAACACTCGCGATGTTTTCGTTTAAATACAAACTTTATTTTATAAATAAGAAGTAAAAAAACTATATTCGCTATAAGCTTTTGTTGTGCTTCTTCTTAAACCACTCTACAAATTAAATGACAAGTGCTTGTGCAGTGTCGGCCGCGGGAAGCATTTCAACTAAACTACGGTTTTCTAGAATAGTTGTGTTAAACTTGTTCATGTCTTTGTGCGCACTTAAAATGTAATATTTTTAATCTAATTCCTCATCGTATGAAAGATGGAATCTTTCGAAAAGAAATCGTGTTCTAATGTTCAGCTCTATCTATAACGGGTTTGCAAAATTATGGGATCGAAGAGAACGATTTATTGGACAGTTTACTAATTCGGTAACTATCAGTGAAACATGGTTCCATGAATCAACCGCAAAATAGCGGCCTGGCCGCTGCCGCAAGCCAAGCATCCCAAAATAATAATCTAGTATATTACGGTTGCTGCGTACGGGGTGCAATAATTATGAAGTCGCGCGCGGTACAGCACGTTTAAGTGCTATGCCTATACACTTCGACTAATACAACACTTAATTTATTTTCTTATTAAAATGTAGGGCGGTCCTTACGCGGGCGGGAGATCAAAACGTGAACTGACATTGCCCACAGTTTGCAAAATATTAGATTTCTTTTCAAAGATCTTATTATTTTTCAACTCCTTGTAGCACAGACCATTAAATATTAGACAGTTTTTCCTTATTAAAGATTACACTTTGTAGCAATAGTTACAGTTGGCCTATCCGTTTTTACCATATATTTAATATACCGTAGTATGATTACTCCGAGGTTAATGCCGGGAATTTTAGAAAATGGCAAACTCTTTCTATATAAAAACTTTCTCAAAATAAGGACTCATATGAAGATTCATCGTACAATCGTGCTCTGATACAATGCATTTTCAATAGAATACGTCCTTGCAACAAAACACGCCACCCTACCAAATTTCGTGAATGCGACTTAGAGACTTCCATCTGTAGATTGAATACAACGGTACGATGGAAGGACATTAGAGGGGCTGACGGACAGTTAAGCTTAAATCGATTCAAAAATGACTTCGAAATGATGCTGAATCGATCGGCCTTATGAAAGTTATGTCTATCTTAGGTCCTTCTGGATGTTACGCTACAAGTGCTGTAGGGTTTTTTTGTTTATAGAAAAAGTTCAAAAATACATTTGCGTTTGCCTTATAAGATCCCTTTCGAATAAAGCATACATTTTTTTTGGCAGTTACAAAAAAAAAAAAAAAAAAAAAATCACATTCTTTCCCTTAGCGATCCTGCCAGGAGTCGAACCTGGAATCTTCTGATCCGTAGTCAGACGCGTTATCCATTGCGCCACAGGACCGTGCGCAAAACGAATATATTACCCTGCATAAAAACGAATAAGTACTTTGTGCACACACAAGATAGCAGTGTGCTAGACTCGATGAACTAGTAGCCTGATCTTTTTAATGTCTTTTTTGTTTTTTGAGTTTTTTTTTTTTTGTACTTATTTGTATTTTTAGATCAATTTGAAAATTTTAAAAGTTTCTCTAAATTTTTTTCTTATCGAAACTGTGGCCAAATCAATTACTGATGTATATCAACTAGGAATTTATGCCAAGTTTCGCTTCCTTATTTCAATTTGCGTGACGGTGTATATGCAGCAGATGCAAATGAACAACTAGGCGGCCAAATTGAGAGCGAAAAGACAAATTTAATTTACTCGTATGCTTTGGATCATGCAGGAAAATCGACCTTTATACCCTAGGTGCCTACACCCAAAACCAAAGTTTCAGTATACACATATTCTTAAGGAGAATCAACCTTTGAATTTAGGCTTATAGGCTTGTCGGTTCGATTTTAGTATAGTGTTTGTGGGAAAACATTAGCCTGCTTGCATCCACCAAGATATCTTTGCGTTATTCCATAGTACTGTAGGGAGGACCAGAGATTATCAAAATGCCGAATTTGTTTTTTTTTTTGTTTAGTTTCTTTTAGGATAAAGACAGGGAGCCAAGAAGATACGGTCACAGCCAAATATATTTTTCTTATTTCTTTTTTCTGGCGCTGCCTCATTTCTTTCACAGACTACAACTTTCTTCAATATGTGACTTGTGAGAATGAGTTGGGAATACATGCACCGACTCTTAATGCTTCACATCAATGTTTGCCAGAGGTTAGAATTATATTTTTGCATTTGCAATTAGAATGCTTCGTCTCTTTTGATGGCAGATAACAATGTGCTTGCAGACTATGCACACTATGCGGAAACTTGAAAATTATGGCTACAAAAGAAAGATGCTTTAGCCTCATGTGACAAAAAGTTGCAATGCGTGTTCGACGTTTATCTGAATATTTTGATCAGGCTATGCTTACTTTGAGCTGTTCATTGCCAGTCCATTTCAGAAATTGTTACTTGTCGAATTAATTAGAGAAATTTGTGTCCTTCAAAGAAGATTTGTAAGACCGAACTCCCTCTCTCACCTTAATTATTTTATTGACGCTATAAATTTGTAATTACTAAACAATTTGTTTCTTTTTAAGCAAAACTAACTGACTTAAATGCTTAAGAGCCTGAAAGGTATACTTCTAGTTCGTTTAAGTATGATTTTTCACTGTAGCTACATAGAGATACCTACTTAAAAGTCTATACATGAATGAACATATTTATATAACAAAGGAAAGATATTAACAATTTCTTTATGTATGTTATGTATGTATGCATATGAGTGCACTTAAAAGAATAAGAATTTTTGAAATTCGTATGCATATATATACTGTGTAGAGACGGAAGTGTTGGAAATTTTTTCTGTGATTTTAACCAAACATTTCAAAGTACTACGGAATTTCCATAAAATGTTTTTTGTGAATATTTATTTCTTTGATTTCAAAAAATATCTCCACAATGTTTAACAATCGAAAATAATTTCAATTCTCTGTCTCTTCGCTTTGACATCTTATTTGAAACCAATCATAACGATTTCATGTGCAGACAATATCATATAAATAAAATATTAAATATATATATATATATATATATATATAAATATATGCGATTATATATGCGATATATATATATATATATGCGATTATTGTTATGTACAGCATTAGCTATCTATACACTCTACGGCGTGAAGGTGTACGTTTATTAAGCGTGAAATTTGTGAAACTTGCTACATCAGCATTTTAGAATATTTTATATTATCTTCTCTTTTAGCTATCGCTGCTATTTTTCAAACACATTTTTTTTCAATAACAGCATTATGCTTATTATTTTTACTCGAAATGTGTGTGCTTCTGCACAGACATAAGAATTGACATACACCCGCACACCCACCTGCACACACACCACGTTACTGGCCTTTACCACAGAAAGCAATACTTTATAATCATAATCATCGTCGTCATCAGCATTGCCATCATCGCCTCCGCATGGCCAAAATAATGTTGAGTTGTTGAGTGTGGTTTCTATGCGATAATGGCAAGAAGTAAGAGTTTACAAAGTCATATACGTATATTCATACAATTGGGTAAAAAACCGTTATAAGTTTCCTGTGAAGGAAAAAATTTTCCATTTGACTTAAAGAGCGCAGCTGTGAAGAAGCTTTTCAAATATAAATCTGCGATATACGTAGAAGAAGACAGAATAAAAGTTAAAGCCATATCAAGTATTGAAATTTAAATTCTTCTTGAACAAAGAGAAACTGATATTTACGTCACTTGTAATTCCAAGATGGTGCTAGAAGTGAAATGATAATTGATATCTGAAGATTAGTTTTGACCTTTCGTGAAAACATCAACAATTAAATTGAACTGTCAAAATTAGATTAGCCCGACAGCCAGGCCAAGTTAGTAACAAAGCTGTCAACGTCAAGCTTTCTTTCATCCTTTTTCAGGCGAAACAAAGTTAAAATCTTATAGACGGGCAAAGCCAATGATTAAGTATCTCAGAACACTTCGTTTAATATGGTTCTTCATCCACATCGTCATGACAAAATATCAAACATATTATATAAAAGCTTATTTTTCATTAGCATCAAACATAAGAAGGAGAGCATAGTCTGAACTTGATACCATAGTTGCATAGGTCAACCAAAGGTCCATCCAAAGATTCCACGCACATACGTTTGGTACCTCGAAATACTATTTTCGCTGAATTTTATCAAAAATTCTTCATATAATGGCTTTTTCGAATAGAAGTTTACCACAGAATCGGCCGTGAAAGTGGTGCACTTATAAAAATGTTTCTCCTGGAGCCAAAACACGTTTGAGTTTCAAACGTTACGATCAGAAGATTAAGCACAGGATAGCAAAGGATATGGTATATGGGCTACTTCAAAGTGACCGACAGACAGACATGTTCAACTGGGTTGAGAAGATGATGCGCAATCAATTAGTAAAAAAAAATTGGGCCCATTTCAAGTTGTTCTGGGTTTCGCATATACTCTGGCAAACTTAGTATACCGTGTAACACAAATAATGGAGGGTATGGAAATTCTTGCTCTTTTAAAAGAATATTGGCTTCGACTAAATGCATAATAAAGTATGTCACAACTTACAGTGGGATTTTGTCTGTGCAGGTAAACGTCAAAATTATTTTGACAGACCAGTAGTCTCGTTAAGTAGAACCCCCATGATGTCTGTTTTGTCAAAAGCTTCTTCTCATAGAATCAAATTTATATCTAAGCGAAGGGTATTCGCTATAGGATCTGTGTCAAAACAATTTTGACTTGGAGAGAGCAAAAGTTTCCCTTTTCAGCTCAAGTAACTTAAACCATCTTTTATAAATCGTGTACATTCAAAAGATGTAGTGCTTAGTGAGTTTAGCTTTTTCACGAAAGCTTTACATTGTTACGAAAATGTTTGGTTAAATAAATGGACATAGAAACTGCCTAATTTTATCAAAAGCGGAATTTCCAACATCTTGGGAAAGTAATCCGATCGAATAATATAGTTTTCGATGCTGTTTGCGCACCAAAATCAATTTCATGGGAAAGATTAATGCTATCGAAGAGTGAGTCAAAGTGGAAAGTAATTAAATTAAGAAATATTATTATTATTATTATTAATCTAAGGCTATTCGCTTTATTCAGAACTTTACCGCATTGGAGATTTGAGCCCACGAGTTGTTAGAAACAAATCTAATAAAGAAATTTTAAGGAATAATATATTATTTATTTAGCTGAGTAAGTCCGATGGATGAGTTCTATTACTTTGCTAATAATGTCAGAATTTTAATAATGTGCGAGAGCTTAAATGGGCTGTCCATCCTTTAGGCAGTGCTTTTGACATTTAAAAACACATATTTCTTTATTGTCGCTATATTGAGGCATAGAGCCAGTTAGATTTGGACTGGTCGACTTGTCAGTCGCGCACCCATACGATATCTGCCCTGATTTTTTTTCTCTTTCTCTAGGGGATAAAGAAGTAAACAATAGGAAAATATATATCATGCTCTTTGCTTAGAGTGGATTCTTTATCGAAAGAAGAAGAAGAAGAATGCAGATAAAAGTCGCAGATATGTAACGTCATATTTGTACTTAAGTGGCATACTTAAGTGACATACCCAAATTTTTATATCTTCATCCAAGCCAGCACTAGGCTTATTTTTTAATTTTAATTAGAAATGATTGCGAAGACTATTTAGGAACTATTTTATTAAGAATGATAAAATATTATTGTCTCTTCTATCTCTTACTCTGTACAGAATATCTAAGGCCTAAGAAGCAGAACTTCCAAGTGGGTTTAACCATATCCGTTTATTATTAAAACTTCTCAAACTGGAAATATTTCAATATACTTAGATATGAAACTTGATATATACTTTCTACGCTATATCGCGTTAAACAAATTAAGCAACTCAAAACAATATAGAGGTCTATGGTCCAGCATTAAATATCAGATATTGCCATAAAGTTGTTCATATAAAGGCTTTGTAAGCCTTATTAAAATAAGGATAGTCACCAAAAAAGTGGTCCTTTCCGAAGCATTTTCTAAAGCACTCTGACTAAACAGGTCGGCTTACAAAATTTCATCGAAATATATCACAAATTGCGGGCCATAGGTTGAACACAACAAAACAAAACGGACAGAGGTACAGACAACTTTAATTCGATTCAGAAAGCGATTTTGAATCGCTCAGTGTTGTCAAAAGTGGGGGGTATACGTCAATTCCTTGTGGGTCTTGCTTACAGCTGCACAAACTTAACCTCAAGTTTAAAAAGGCAAAAAGGTAGGAACTTTTAAATGTTACTAATAGCTGGAAACCCGTCCGTCCGCCATAAGTAGAGCATAATTTTACTTGCACTTTAATGGCAGACATATAAAATTGATTATAATTGGCTTTAAACTCACATATGATAATAAAAAAAAAATTGGAAATTTTTTATCCTCCACTGTACTTATCGACTTTTCTACTATACTATAAATTCGAACTAATATTTATGAAAATTATCAATATGTTAACTTTTAGGGAAGGCACAAAGAAAAAAAGAAAAATATCTAAAAGTTACTGCTACTCTTCTCTAAGAATATATGCTTTCACGAGTCCTAGAGTTCAGGGTGCTTACATTTATCATTCGGGGAATTTTCCCGTTTCTCTTTTCCCTTTCTTGGCTGCTAAAGAAAAAACGAACGAATTAATTTTTACGTTAAATGTAGTTTTATTCCCCTTGAAAATGTTTCTCATAAAATTTTTCATCATAACGGCATAATAGCAAGGAGGCAGAAGAAGTTCTCGACAACAATATTTCAAGTACTGCTTCAAATAATGATAAAATCGAAAGGAAAAAACATTTTTTTTTTTTTTTTTTTCAATAATATTTTCTCTTAAAATATTTGGTCGCACTTGCAATACAAGATTGATTGAAGTTGTGTATACAATTATATGCGCCGTTTATGTAATTCTTCATTATCGTTACCATTCTTGTTATTCACGTTCGTTAACAACTTTATGAAGACCTCAGGCTTAAGAATTACTTCTCTTCTTTTTTTCTTCATGAGTTTTTTACTGAATACAAAATTTTATATTTTATTGGATTTTATGATGGGAAAAAAGACCGCAGTATGACGCTGTGTAATGTCCTCAATTGTATTGAACGCATTTCACTTCATACAAGCAGTAAAACTATTTGAGTGGACATTTCGAGAAAAAGTTGAAATACGTGTCCAATCGAGTACGAACAGAAGTATTTAACGCACTTGTGCACAATAAGAATTTTCACATATTAAATTTTTTTAAAAAAAGTTGCAATAAATAGGAAAAATCATATATGCTTGCGACCGAATTTTTAACACTGCTCCCAAGCCCATACTCAAAAGATTGTAAAATACTTCCCCAGATGTGGGACCATTTTAGTTGGGCAAACTTTCGTATCAGTGAAGTAAGAGCTTTTGCAACTTTATTTCGAGTTCTACGTGGATCTTGCTTTTTCGAAGTTAACTTGCGAAAATCCACTAAGAATTTCTCTAATAGAAGAGTCAATCAAGTGTGTTCTTCAGTGTCTATATAAAAAGGAAAAAGAGATATTCACATAGTGTACTAGTACATGTAGGTTAATATATTCAAGGCAGGGATGCCAGAAGTGCCCCAATGCATTTAAATTAAAAGATTCAACATTCGCTTTATTTACTTCTTTGCTTGTTACGTGTAAATGGGAAAAGTGGTACCATCCGATTTTCCTGATTTTTTGTCACTTATGTCGTCCAAGAGTGAAATAGGTTATCCTTATCGACTTAGCAAAGAGATATTCACTTTTTCCCTGCTCTAGTGTCTATACATAACGAAGTGAAGAAAGCAACATTTAAGACATATTTTGCCCTATTCGATCGAATGAAAACAGGAAGAATATAAATGTAATTGACGTATCAAAGTGGCGGTCTCAAGGATGTTAAAATCGGACCTAAAGACGAATCCTAAAAAAGAAGTGTGACGAAAGATTTTTAAGGCTGCCGAATAACAACGTCCCCCAAATCTAGTTAATTACGCAATTGATTGTCGCAGCCGGCTCAGAGTGAACGGTTTACGCTCGCATTGGCGGTTCATCATCCACTTCTAACCAAAAGAATTGCATTTCAGCATTCCAGAGATTTATGCTTCCTTCTGACGCAATAATAATGGCACACAACTGCACTTTGAATACCTCAAGTCTCGTAATGTATCATATTCAGAAACAATCACCTCTCGGTCCGTAATAGAGTTACTTACGTGGTACATGTAGTAAAAGTAGAATCGGAATTATTAGTAGCAAAATTACGTTAGACTTTTTTCTTGAAGTTAACAAATTTACAGAAATATATTTTAGTTTAATAGGGAGTAACGATTTTATTTTAACGAAATTCTAAACTATTACTTTTCCGGGGCTTCGGGCTTCTTTTCGTAGGCTGTTCTTTTCAAATCATTGCAAACTGTCATGTGGCTGATGTTTAGCGCCTCAGCTATTTCTTGACAGCTAGCACGCTCGTCTTATCCCACGAGTTGCAAAATTTCATCGACTCTTTCAGTGACAACGAGTCGCATCTTTGACATCAAAATTTCTCGAACGGAAAAGAGCAAAGCACTCCTGGATCCTTTGTTCACTCACAGCATTCACAAAGTTTTCCATTTTTTTTGCAGGTTTTTTACCTTTTTTATAGCAAAAAAGCATCGCACAGCGCATTTCTTCAGATATTTCACTCATTTTCAACTTAATATTACTTTTTGCACGAGCAAAGAATTAGAAATTCATCTGCACAAAAAGTGTATGTTGAATTGTCACCTTTTAAGCGCATGTTTTTTCGAGACAATCAGTTGAGCGTTGCCCGATATATAGGCATCAAACGGCGGAGAACTTTCGAAGTGACCTAAAGTATTCATCAGACCACAAAAATATGTGCGAATGAGTTCTAAAATTCATTTTTGAAGGTTTGTCAATTTTTCAAGGCAAGCGTAGACGGAATTGTCTGTCTTTCCCTTTCTTAGAGCGTCTTTTAGTAGATCTTGATGCAAATGACCCTATCTTCCGCGCCAAGGCCCAAAAGCAATTTTTCTCATCTCCTCCATATAAAGTCCACCTTTTTTTTCTAGCTTCGTTCAAAATTTTATCGGTTCTGAGAATAACAGCGACAAATTTTCTCATTATAACCTTGCATCCGTTATCTGCAGCTTTTCCAGTAGATATTGGATTACAGCGTAAATCTCTGATGTGCGGAGTATTGGAGAAGTCTATCTACAATTTTAGATTGCGGGTTTACATTTAGCTGCAATCTGCGCGAACGCAATACATATTATATCCCCATATAATCCCTATTAGCCAATTCGTTGAACTTTTCTATTCAAATTGTTGCGCATACGAGCTGACAAAGACTTATTAAAGCACAACTGCTATGTCGCTGCGTTGTTTAAGTATCAAAATTGACCATAAGACTTCGTAGATAAGCGTTTATTTGTCTTATGAGATAATGCAATATTTTCATAAATATGCTGTTATTTTTTATAGTTTTCTGTGATTATCTTACAACCTTTGGTGTTGTGATCTTTCTTTTCGCGTTGAGGGCCATTGAAAGAAAAAATTTGATTTGACATGAATTTTTCGTGATGATGATATGATTTTTTACCATAGTTCTGAGCAATTTTCTTAATATGTTTGACTTTTAGTGCAGATGCATCATTAACAATTTCCAATAATTTCAATTCAGACGCTGCAGCGAACTTCTCTGGAAAGCGTATAGTAAAAGTATAGTGACCGCATTTTACTTGAGTAGTGGTTGGCATCTTGGAAAATATTTTTATTTAAGATTTTGTTGTCTTATCCAAAGTTTCCCTTCCACGGTCCATAATTTTTATCATTTGCAATTTCCTTTTTCCTTTTAATTACTTTAATTTTCTTTTCGTCACTCCGGCTTATAACCTGTTAAGCTACTACGCAATTTTTATACTCTATATCACTTGTAGCACGACGTATATTAAGTTCGTGCGGAGGTATGTGACACCGATAAAAGCTTAAGATAGATCCGCCTTTTGTTACAGCTAAACTTGTCTGTCCCTGCGTCCGTCTTTTTAATGATGAAAATCAGTCCGTAAGAGTAATTTAGCACAATTAATTAAACGTGGGGAATATGGCTCACATAGGTGTCTTTTTTTAAGAGCCTAACATATATAGAGATTATTAAGAGAATCAAGTGCATATATGGGGAGTATGTCTATTTTATAGTTTTTTATAAAAAA